>JAPJBO010000711.1:0-120221 GCA_030068145.1 Diplonema papillatum
GAGCAGCACAGAGAGGAATTCTTCTTCGCGCGGCTGGTGTAAAGATAAACGGGGAAAACGGGAAACCAGAAAGGTTAACTAAGCGAAGGGGATGAACGTCTCGGCCAGACAGGGCGAAAAAGACCTTCTGAACGAGAACGAACCTACAGGGCGGGATGGGTGGGAAAAGAACGGGGATCGAAGTGTACGGGAGGGGTAAGGTAACCTGTGGGAGAGTGCCTTGCGATACAGAATTCCCTCAGTTAAACTACGAGAATTCTTCTTCGCGCGGCTGGTGTAAAGATAAACGGGGAAAACGGGAAACCAGAAAGGTTAACTAAGCGAAGGGGATGAACGTCTCGGCCAGACAGGGCGAAAAAGACCTTCTGAACGAGAACGAACCCCATCGCGTGTAAAAAACTTCCATAACGCCTGTCTAACCATCATCTTTCCATTTCTGGAAGAGAGCTGCTCAGGGGACATGCGAAGGCAAGTCAGCTATATTCGCTGCAGAGCGCACCCACGACACTGTAAATTGTGTGTCAAATTCTGACAAGCGTGTCAACGCTGCCACGATTGCTTCGTTCAAAGGCTTTGAGGCCACGCATGCGCCCTTCCTCGCCGCCGACGCTACTGTCGTGTTGTCGACCTTAAAATCGATACTACTTTTCAAAAAAGCCGGGGGAAGTGCAAAGATAGAGTTGCGAAAAGCCAGCGCTTCTAGTACATTTATGTGTAGTACGGACTCTGATTTGGTCCAGGAATTGCCAGCTACTATAACCTCCTTTGTGCGGCTATCGATCGCCACCATTCCCCATCCTTTCAGAGAAGCATCCACGAAAACCGTGGATGGGATGCACGGGAAAAGCTTCTTCACTTTGAGCGGCTTGCTGACAGCAGCGCGCCAAGTATTAAACTCCCTCTGAACGGAAGGTGGAACAGCAACAGGTGTCGAAGTGTTTATTTTCCCTGAGTTAAGCCCGTTAATAACTCTTCGTAAATACTTTATAGCAAACCAGAATCTTCCGAGAAGAATTCCCGAAACCGCACTAGCGTGCATGAGCCGGCCTCCGAATGATTCTAATTCGCCTGCTGTCACTCTCTCAAATCTCACGCTTTCTAGCTTCACTAACATTCTTTTTGACGGAGCTACCTCAGCTTTCGTGTGGTCAAACTTTACACCAATGAAGTCATACATTGAGACAACGTCCTCGCTGTCCTCCGGTTTCCAGGTCACCCGGGCTTCACACGCCGTCTTATCCAGACGAACGGTTTCTGCCTCTACTGACGATTTACTCCCCGTCAACCGAATGTTATCGATCCATGTATGGACTGTAACGTTGCATGCACGAAAGTCCTCCTTGACATAGTCCGGATGTCCTCCGATGACTGAAGTCAGAGTATGCATAATTTCAGGAGCGCAACTGTGCCCCATCGGTAGCCGAGTCAGTTCGAACCACCTGCCTCGACTGTCGGTGAACCTGAAATGTTTCCGAGATATCTCAGGTATTTCTACCTGGTAAAACCCGCACCGTAGATCTCGCAGCGATGCACATTCATCTGAAACTACATGCAAATACTGCGAGACGTGTTCCAATGGTACGTTTGCTCTATACGAGTCCTCCAACTGCTCGTTCGCCTCGCGTGTCCATAAAATGAAACGTTGTCTCAGACCCGAAGGTTTCTCTTCCAACACTGTGAAAGGTACTGAGCACAGTGTACCCGGTTTGGTGGCTGGGGCGGCAATATCGCACTCCACCAACCGCTCCGCATGAGCTGGATTCAGTGAAGAACGCTCATTTACGCCTCTTCGGTATGACGGACGAGAGGATGAGGGATAAAAGGTTGCGCTCCACACGAGGTCAAACCTCTTCCGCACGGAGTCTTTCATTCTTACCTTTAGTTTTTCAACCTGTAAAGGTTGAACTTTTGTTGCATGTAGCGGCGCACTTTTCTCTTCAACTGTTAACGGAATCCTAGAACTATGCGCGCGTCGGGTCAGTGTATGTTTCCTATGTGTATTTATAAATACTGTGTCACTTCCCCCGTCCTCAGAGTACGCGCCATAGCAATCGGGTCGCCCCCATACCGGATTGTCATGTCGGAAAACCCTATCTTCTCTTGATGCTTTGCTAATCGAACCACTAGCCACTCTTGGAGGGGAACACCCCGAGACATTAACTTGAAAAGGAACGACACTGCTCCGCGTTTGATACTGTGGCCGGAAAACCGCCGCAGACGATGGTCTTTTTTCCACAATACGTTGAGCATGGCGGTGTCTACATGTGTTAGTTGCCGAAACACGCCCATGCCCTGGAAAAGAGTCGCTATCTCCGAGGTCAGATCGCCCGTTATGACCGTCCAACGTGAGGGGGAAAAGGGATTTGCACGTTTGCCCTTTGGGGTCGTGTCCCAATCTATCACAACTTCCTCTTTCCGCACCAGTATGAATTGATGGTGCTTGAGAGCTGCGACCTCCCCCCACCTGCTTGCTGTCTTCCAAGCCACGAAAGCTGCTAGTCGTAGGGGTGGTTGCTGTTCTCGCGCCCACTCTAATAGAAGTGTTTTGCTTATCGGTAACGCTTGGTGGCTGGGAATATTTCCTCCAGTGGCTCGGAGAGCCCGAGCTAGATTCAAGATCGGGCGGTTGTCCAGCTCCAAGTACCCCAACATTGCTGAGATACCTTTGGCATACGACAACTGCGCTTGGGGACTGACACGGGTTGCCATGACGAACAATGCCGCTGTGTCCGCATTGAGAGGCAGTCCCTGGGCCGATGTCCACCTCAGCAATCTGTTCCATAGACTCTGTCTTTGGGCCGTTGTGGAACGTGCCCACATTACTGATACAAGGTTTTGGAGCATATTCCCGGCTTCGTTTGCTGTCACCATTCCTTCTTTCGTACGTACTGTCTTCTTTCCAATTCCTTGAGCTAGATTTTGAAGTACTGCTTTGGCAAAAGTGTTTATTGCACCTTTTTGAAGCCGTGTTTCTATTGGAAATGCGACGGAGCGCATTTCTCGCGTTTGTTGACTTCGGAAGTCCAGCGACTTTTTGACAAAGCAGGTCTTCTGTAGGCCTAGCTGCGGGATGTAAATCGATGTGACTGGCTGAGGGGAAGGCAGAAAGACGGCCAGTCAATGCTGTCTCTCTGCCCTGACGTTTCCCTGCCCTTTAAATCCTTTGGCAGAAGCAGTGTACTGTCGCTTCCCTTTCCCCTTCTTGCCACCGAGTGCAATAGCAGCTTTCGCGACTTCGTCTGTGGAAGACTGCTCCAACTTCAACTTGTCCAACAGTGCACCTCGGGGCACTCGGTCTCGCACATGGTAGTGATGCACCCGCAAATTGCGGAGCAGCACATTGCCCAAGTCTAACAGGGGAGTCGACTCCCATCCCGCTGTCATGGCGCAACCAATCACCCACAGACGAAGCTGGTCAAAAGCTGCTTCCAAATCTTTCCCGCCTTGCAATCCAGTCAAGCCGCTCACATACTGTGCTTGCAATGCAAAAATCAACCCATCGGGGCTGCTCGATTCAAAAATTTCCTTCCACTCATGCACACTCTTCACCGCCGCTGGGTGAGACCATTTCTGTTCAGTGGCTCTCATCTTCGTCTGGGACTCTTGGTCTACATCAAACTCTTTCACGTTTTCTGGTTTATGTTGGAACTGCAATTGCTGTTCCAACCCCATCAGTCGTGCTTCCATCGTACTCCTCAAAAGATTCATCTCACGCTGAGCTGCCTCAGTTTGATGAACAGAAGCCTCAATTAACCGGTTGTAAACCCAATCTGGATCCGGGAGCAAGAATTCTCGCTCTGCACCATCGAATGGCGAAATGCCGTGCAGATAATTGAAGGCTTCGCTCAATCGCACACGAAAAGGTGTTTCTCCCTCCGCAACTTCACTGACTTTCCTCAACACTCCTGCATGCATGAGCCACCCGCTCGTGTCATTTTTCCGTCTGCAGGAGTACACAACTAACTTTCCAAGAAGGGACTCTGCCTGATCCAGGAGCATACGCTCCGACATCTCGACTGGCGCTGGGAACCCCTGTCCTGCTGTTGCAGAGGGGGATGTCGCCCTTGCACGTGCAGTGCGCACTTCACTCAGTGTAAACGGGGCAAGGTTGGGTTCGGGGCTCGACATGATGCACTAAAAGAAGAGGAAAGGAAATAGAGGTTCAGAGTCAGCAAGGATCAAACAGTTTCTTCGCCTTCGGAAGCAGCAACGAACAGCTAGTTCGAGAGTGTCGCGGCAGACGTCTAGAAAACGAAGACGAGGCACGTTACCGTGAGGATCAACAAGTCGTCCTTTAAGCCGCCCCGACGTCCCGTTTCAAGAGCCTCGGCCAATATCTGCCTTCTCCTGCTTCGCTCTTCCGGCTGCAAGATGCAGGTTGCCTCTAACAACGATGGGGATCCCGTTACAAGAACTGCGCCCAGGTGCCGATTGCTCTTCGCGGTCAAAAGCGATACGGTGGCCACAATCTTTGGAGGGTGGGCGGAAAAGAACGGGGATCGAAGTGTACGGGAGGGGTAAGGTAACCTGTGGGAGAGTGCCTTGCGATACAGAATTCCCTCAGTTAAACTACGACAACTGAAGTGTAGCTCTCACAAAATGAGGTAAAAAAAAAATGGAGCTACTCAGACGAGCTTCTTCTTCTGAGTGGAAGTCTTCTTCGCTTTGGAACATTAATCACAACTGGTGATTCTGGTGATCGCTTCCCAAAGGAAAGCTGGAGAGGCTGAGCAGCCTTGTATGCTCTTACTTCCTGACGGATCTGTGAAACTGCAACAGTGTCTGAGGCTGCAAGTGGGTGTACAATTGTTTCAACCTGGGAAAACAAAGCAGGACAACGATGCTCAGGTTCTGCAGAAGACTCTGAAAGTTCAAAGGAAGGCGATTCAGAGTGCCAAGCATCATATTGCTCAAGCCCATGGTGCGGTGCAGGTGATTCTGATGCAACAGGTGGAGCAGCAACAAGAGCAGGTTCAACAGCAAGTTCAACAAGGGGTGCAACAGGGGGGGCAGCAACAGGTGCAACAGGTACAGGAACAACAAGAGCAGGTTCAATAGCAAGTTCAACAAGGGGTGCAACAGGTGCAGGTGGTACATCAAGAGCAGGTGCCACAAGTGGAGCCTCAACAACAGGTGCAGCAGGTGCAACAAGAGGACCAGAGCCATCTGAAGTTTCAGGCATCTGGTTGTATTGCAGCTTCATCACTTCTCCAACTGATATCATAGAGACATGAAATATATCCTGGCTAGTATTGCGAGTTCTCCAGTGTTCAAGTAGTGTTTGTTCCACCTTTTTGCCTGTTCGTGCACCTTTACTTTTCATAGCAAGCTTCAATCTCCCCCACAATCCATCAGCAGCCTGAGTTCCTGCAGTCCAGCCCTTCAAATGGTAGTGATCAATCAATGCTGTAGCTCCATCAATGTTTCCTGCCTGCACAGCAGCAACAATGTCTGTTTCAAGAACAAGACCCATGTCCATCCCAAAAGCTGCAGCAGACGATGTTTCTACTCTTCTCACCCAGGATGCAACATATTGGGTGAATTGCTGAGCTCCGTGATTCACCCAGGCATAGCGAACACACTCACGCCCATTTGGGACATCACGCCAGAAAAATGTTGGCTTGATCGGGTTGAAGCGCGATTTGTATGCAGCAGCCCCGTCTGTTGAAATGAAGAGGGGCTCTTCGGGGGTACCAAGCTGAATGAGACCTGTTTCATTCAACAAGGCATCAAGTTCCTCGTTGCTGATGGGAGGTGGGGGGGGTACAACAACGTGGGTCTTGGCATTCGTGAATTGACCACAGCCAGATGGGAGCTCAACAGTCTCCCCTGGTCGCACAGCGTGCTGCCATTTTTCAGGAAGCTCACGGATGATGCTCCCATTTGTGTTGCGGTCAACAACACCAACAAATCGAACATAGCAAAACTCTTGAGTTATGCCAGCACCTCTCTTCTTCAAACCAACTGAGAATTCATCGATCTCGATGCAGTGGTTTGGTCCTCCGAGAGGGAGGTCTCTTAGGCATGTGTAAAGTATGCGTAGCATACCTATACTTAACATTGAACCGCCCAAAATCGTGGTTCAATGTTAAGTATAGGTAATTACCTATACTTAACATTGAACCGTGATTTTGGGCGGTTCAATGTTAAGTATAGGTAATTACCTATACTTAACGCTGAACCCATACCTATACTTAACATTGAACCGCGATTTTGGGTGGTTCAATGTTAAGTATAGGTAATTACCTATACTTAACACTGAACCACCAAAAACCATGGTTCAGCGTTAAGTATAGGTAATTGATTGTGTAGCATGACAAGACACAAGGTTTTGACCCTGCATGGTAGACATTTCCTCACCACCAGAGCCTCAAGAGGGTGGTAGACTACGTGGCGCGTTTTTTTTTTTCAGGTGGAGTGTCGAGGACTTGCGGCATAGCCAGCCCCCCTAATCTCCACCCCTCTCTTTTTAAGGTTTTTTTGATTTTTTTTGGTGGGGAGAGGATCCCTTTTTCTGTTTTTTTTTGTTTTTTTTGGTATTTTTTTGTCTCAATGTGTTTTTTTTTGGTATTTTTTTACTGCAGATCAGGGATGGTGCTAAGAAACACCCATTCTGAACAGAATGAACAGGGGAGGAAGAAAAGGAAAAAAATAAAGAATCACTGTGGTCTTCTAAAATGCAGCCTCCTGCGACCAGAAAATGGGTTGTACACAGCTCCTTGGTTCTGTGGCTGTCCTTGTGGCTGAACAAAGATTGGGACACTAGGCTGGTCATCATTGTCTTCCTCCCTTTGGGTTGCAGGCAATACAAAAGGATTGTACTGGCTGCTGTCCACATTTTGTTGTGGGTCAACAATTGGGCTCTCTTGGCTGCCTTCATCATCAGACTCAGGCTTTTCCTGGGCAAGTCTTTGCATCAACATGTCACGCACCCCAGGCTGGGATAGCATCTGGTCACACATGCCGGGCTGTGCCAGCAGCTGCAGCAAGGTGTCAGGCTGTGGTGGCAACTCAACAGCTTGTTGTTCTACCTCAGTAGCTTCAGCCTGGACCACCAGTTCCATCTGTGAAATCTTTTTCCCCAAAGCACAGAGAAAAAGGTGCACTAGGTCAAGACCTGTGTTCATCAGCCTCCACTGATTCATCAGAATCTCAGATGGTTTGCTGCGGTTCTTGCAGTTTTTGGTTTTAAGAGTAGTCTTAAGATGCTTCCACAAACCATCTGCCTTCTGGGTACCTGTAATCCACTTCTTGTCCCGGTACATGGGTGAGAAGTTCCCCCCTGCAGCAGTGGGGCAACCAGGTTCAGAAGGCTCAGACACCTTGGAAAGGATTTCTGCAACACATGTCTCTGCAAGGCAGTTTTCAACAGGAGGGGTGTCATCATCTTCAACAACTTTGCACCATTCTTCCTTCCCATGGTTAACCCAAGCATAGTTCACACAGTGCTTGTGTTCCCCCCAGTAGAACGAAGCCGATGCTGGATCAAGCATTGAACGATAAGTGGCAGCACCGTCTGTAGCAATGCACAACGGGTTTTCTGGGGTTCCAATTTCCAAAACCTCCTCATCAAGGAGGGCTTTGAACTCCTCCTTTGAAATCGGGGGTGGTGGTGGCGCAACAGGGTGTCCTTTTTTGTTCGTAAAGTCCTTGTGTCCTGATGGGCTTGCTACAGTGTCATCAGGGTTGACAAGTTTTTGCACCTTCCGGGGTAGCTCACGAATTAAGAAGTAGGGGGTGCCCCTGACAACAATACCCACAAAACGCAGGTATTCATATCCAACTGGTTTTCCTGTCTTGTCCTTCACCACTCTACCCCCAATTGAGAACTCATCAATCTCAATTATTGCCCCAGGACCTCCCAAAGGAAGGTTTGCAGCTTCCATTTGCTCAACCTCACCACCAACAATGCACTTGAATCCTGCTTCCCATTTACAGACGGTCTGGCGAGTAAACGAACAAAGTGCGTGTGTCAATGCTTTTTTGGCAACAAAAACAAACCCAAGTACCAAGCAGAAAAAGTCACCAAGAGTGACCTTGAGTGGGCCTCCTTTGTCTGATATGCCAAGAGCTGTGCTGAGAATAGCTGCTGTTGAGAACGATAGGTGACAGTGCTTGCAAAAGAAGACAGGCCAGTTGAGCTGCCGGGTGGTGTTTGCTCCTTTCCAAACCATGTTAGTCAGTTCCCTGTCACACTTGCAGGTGACAGCAGGTATGATTCCGTACTCCTGAAGTTTTTCTGCCATTGCAGCATCTCCCTGCCGGATGAGCTGCAGAACTCCAAATTTCGGCTTTGCTTCAACCCGTTTCCGGAACACACCGCTGTAGGCTTCTGTCTTCTCCTTCTTCTTCATGGCAACAGAGCTTACTTTGCGTTGCTTTGCTCTCTGCCTGTGTTTTGCAACAGGGACAGGCTCATCGTCTTCTTCTTCTTCATCGTCTTCTTCTTCTTCTTTTTTGACCCTTGACAGTGCAACACCTTCAGCCAGGGGGAGTTGCAAAGGAGGTGGACCAGCTGGGTCTGGATGCCTTCTTTTCATTCCCCTTCCATTAGCTGCTTCACCACCTGGCAGCCAGGCCAGGAACATCAGCAACCCAAAGAGGGCAAACATGTTTTTTTGTTGCTTTTTCTCAAGTGTATTCCTGGTGGTTTCAAGATGAATAGTGGTTGGTTTTAGTGATGACAGGTATACTAGTTGGCAAAACACAGGTCTGGGGTCTGTACGGGGTCCGTACGGGGTCCGTACGGGGTCCGTACGGGGTCAGGGTCCTCACAGGGTCCTAGACAGAAAACTGGTCACCCTTGTCCCCACGCATGACACTAGGCGTGGATCAGAGCGGGTTTGCCCCAGTTTTCACACACACACACACACACACACACACACACACACACCCAAAATTTTGAACCCAAATTTTAACCCAAAAATTTCAACCCAAGTTTTCAACCCAAATTTTTGACAACAAATTCAACCCAAAAAAATTCAAATCTACAATTTTTGACACAAAATTTTCAACCCAAGTTTTCATTCCCTATACTTAACTCTGAACCATGGTTTTTGGTGGTTCAGCGTTAAGTATAGGTAATTACCTATACTTAACATTGAACCGTGATTTTTGTGGTTCAATGTTAAGTATAGGTATGGGTTCAGCGTTAAGTATAGGTAATTACCTATACTTAACATTGAACCGCGATTTTTGCGGTTCAATGTTAAGTATAGGTAATTACCTATACTTAACATTGAACCACGATTTTGGGTGGTTCAATGTTAAGTATAGGTATGCTACGCATACTTTACACATGCCGTCTCTTAGTTCAAAGAACTTCAAGCCTTTCAGTGTGACTTGGCTGACAAACTTGTTGTATCTGGCATGGGAAGTAGATGACAGTGGACTATTTGCATCTTGAGCACGGTGACAGATGCCAAAACTAAACCCCATCACTTTGTTCATGAACTGAATGGGGCTGATGCCTGTGTGGCCATCCAGAGCTGTGCCACCTGTCTCACGTCTCATTGCTTCACAGAAGACTGTGCTGCCGTCAGTTGAACGTTTGCATGTTTTAGATGTGCAAGCCCAGCAAGGCCACCCATTTGCGCCACATATCCACTCACTTGTAATAGTCCCACACCCACACTTCACTGTCTCTGGGAGCAGACCGTATCCTTGCATCACACTCACAACGCCATCCAATCCAAGCAGAGCAACTTGCAGGAGTGACAACTCTGGCTTTGCTCTTCTCTTCAAGTGAGCAGATCCACAGTAGTGAAGTTTTTCTCTCTCCTCCTTCTGTACACCTTCCATCCAACGACCCTTCCCTCTTTGAACATGTTGCTGGATGTTGCCTGCCATAATGTATATTCTTCCTTTTTCCTGTTGAGTTTGAGAGTTCATGAACGCACATCTTGTCTTTCACTGGTGGTCTTGCACTGGTGATTGTCAGGCCTGTGGTACTCAAAACCTGAAGGGAAAGGATGAACATTGTAGAGGGAACAAAAAAAGTTGAAATGAATGGAAAGGATTGAACTGTAGAACAGGAAATGAAAAGAATGAACTGAACAAGTGACTGACTTCAGAAACTGACAGACTGTCTCCTGAAAGGCTGCCGCGTTTTTTTAACCAAATAGAAAATTTTGGCATGCCCCAGTGCAAAAAACTCGGGAATTTTCCGAGATTTTTTTTCAAAAATTTTCAGAAAATTTTTCAGGAATTTTTTTGAAAAATTTTCTTAGAAATTTTCTTGAATTTTTTTCTGAAAAATTTCAGAACCAAAACTTTGAACCCAAATCTCTTCCCTTTTTCGAACCAAGTTTTCCAGACCTTTACTCTGCAGGATAGAGATTCAAAAGTTTGCCCAAGATTTTAGCGATCTTTACCCCGCGGAGTCAAGGTCGGCGGAGTCAAGGTCGGCGGAGTCAAGATCGGCGGAGTCAAGGTCGGCGGAGTCAAGGTCGGCGGAGTCAAGGTCGGCGGAGTAAAGGTCCGACGGAGTAGAGATCCACCCAAGGCAAAACACTAAAAATGCCGGAGTAAAGATTTGCCGGGGTAGAGACCTGCCACTACCTAGCCTTGCCAGAACAACAAAGTTGGTTTCTCTTCCTCGTTCCCCCCTGCACCGTGACTTGGCGTGAGCACAGTTAGGGCCACCAAGGGGCCAAGGGCAGAGCAGCTCAGAACCAGGTGAGTGTGCCACAACACCACAAACACACAGGGAAACCACACATACAAGAGCACCAAAGATGCCGAAAGCCAAGAAGCCAAACAGCGAGGCATGGCACAGCCTGGTTCCGCACAAGAGCCGGGATGGATACCTGAAGGTATTTGAGGACATGGTCAGAAACTGTGGGGGCGATGCCGACAAGCTGACAGAAGAGACGTACCTCGAATCACAGGTAGTTCGGAAAAACTGCTGCTTGTGTGAGAAAAATAGTCACTCACTGGTAAAAATGCTCGAAACTCTCAGAAAAAAACCTCACTGTTCGTTCGTTTTTTTTTTTATCGGGTTTCGGGGGCCTTGTGTGAGCCCCTCGGGGCTGGGAAATGCCTCTCGACAGAAAAAAACGCCCCTCGGGACGTCTCGCCTCCGCTTCGCTCCGGCTCGACGTCCCTCGGGGCGTTTTTTTCTGTCTCGAGGCATTTCCCAGCCCCTCGGGGCTCACACAAGGCCCCCTCAACCCGATAAAAAAAAGCTCACTACCAGTGAGTTTTTCCGTTTTTCTCTCATTTTGACCAGTGAGAGAACGTATATTTTTTCACCAGTGAAAAAAAAAACTGGGTGTTTTTTTTCACTATTGTTCCAAACTTTTAAAATTCAAAAAACCCATTTTTTTTCTGGAATTTTTTTTTTTGCCATTTTCAAAAAGACACAAGGTTTTGACCCTGCATGTTATTACCATGCAGGGTCAAAACCTTGTGTCTTTTTAAAACGCTCCCGCGGGGCCGATGGACCCCAAAAAAAAAAGTTGGAAAAAAGAAAATTTGCTCAACTTCCACAAAAATTACTGCAGAGTTTGTTCCAAAATTTTAAAATTCAAAAAACCCAATTTTTTTCCGAATTTTTTTTTTTTGCCATTTCCAAAAAGACACAAGGTTTTGACCCTGCATGTTACCTGTTAATAATGGCGAAAAATTTCACTCGAGAACCCAATTTTTTGGCACGAGACCCGGAGGGTCGAGTGCCAAAAAATTGGGTTCGAGAGTGAAAATTTTCGCCATTAATGGGTGATAAGATAATTTTATTTCAGGTGTCCCAAATGAGTCACTCCAAACGACCCGGAAAAAGTGGGGTAGCATGCAGGGTCAAAACCTTGTGTCTTTTTGAAAATGGCAAAAAAAAAATTTCTGGAAAAAAATTGGGTTTTTTGAATTTTAAAAGTTTGGAACAAACTCTGCAGTAATTTTTGAGGAAGTTGAGCAAAAATTTTTTTTTCCAAAAAAATTTTTAGGGCTCCATCGGCCCCGCGGGAGCGTTTTAAAAAGACACAAGGTTTTGACCCTGCATGGTAGTGAAGAAAACAGAGTTACGAGTGTTTTTAACGGAATGAAGGTAAAAAATACCCAGGATATACAGAAAAAGGGGAGACCAAGAACAGAATCATGCCCGGAAGGAAGAGAAAAGTGCCAACACCATCATCTGACAGCAGTTCGTCTGACAGCAGCTCAACATCAAGTGAGAAATCGAAGAAAGTGAAAGCGATCATTGCTGACCTTCTACCGTCCAAGAGTCGCAAATTAGCACTGCACCAACACTTGAGGCCCCCTGCATTGAGATCCCTGCATTTTTGACTCAAGCACACCCTGTACCACCTTCGAATGTTTTCTACTTCAGCAACATTGCTGAGGGAGCTATCATTCAGATTGGTACAGATGCTATCATGCAGGGTCAAAACCTTGTGTCTTTTTGAAAATGGCAAAAAAAAAAATTCCGGAAAAAAATTGGGGTTTTTGAATTTTAAAAGTTTGGAACAAACTCTGCAGTAATTTTTGAGGAAGTTGAGCAAAATTTTTTTTTTCCAAAAAAAATTTTAGGGCTCCATTGGCCCCGCGGGAGCGTTTTAAAAAGACACAAGGTTTTGACCCTGCATGCTATCAAGCCGCACCCTAAGGGCACCAAAAAATAATCACATGGCAAGCTGTTTACATCATTCTTCTTCTTTTTTGTCGTTTTTCCATTGGTAACATCATTGTTTTTACCATGCAGGGTCAAAACCTTGTGTCTTTTTTCGACCTCTCCTCCGGGGAAAAAAACACGTACATTCCGGTGCAATAGGCCCCCACTGATCATAAACCTACTTTTTTGGCGGAAAATCGCCTGTTCCTGACATACTTTTTTTCGTGTCACGCCTGTCACGCGTGACGTGTCACACCGTCACGCGTGACGCGTCACACCGTCACACGTGACGCGTCACGCGTCACGCGTGACGCGTCACGCGTCACACGTGACGCGTCACGCATCACTCGTGACGCGTCACGCCGTCACACGTGACGCGTCACGCATCACACGTGACGCGTCACGCGTCACACGTGACGCGTCACGCGTCACACGTGACACGTCACACCGTCAACCGTGACGCGTCACGCGTCACACGTGACGCGTCACACAGTCAACCATGACGCGTCACGCGTCACACGTGACGCGTCACACCGTCACACGTGACGCGTCACACCGTCAACCGTGACGCGTCACGCGTCACACGTGACGCGTCACACCGTCACACGTGACGCGTCACACCGTCAACCGTGACGCGTCACGCGTCACACGTGACGCGTCACACAGTCAACCGTGACGCGTCACGCGTCACACGTGACGTCACACCGTCACACGTGACGCGTCACATGTCAAACGTGACGCGTCACACGTCAAACGTGACGCGTCACGCGTCAAACGTGACGCGTCACGCGTCAAACGTGATGCGTCACGCGTCAAACGTGACGCGTCACACGTCAAACGTGACGCGTCACGCGTCAAACGTGACGCGTCACACGACACATGTGTGACGCGTCACGACGTTTTTACGCGTCACATACGCGTCACATGTGACGCGTCACACCGTCACACGTATACATGTAATACTGCCAGGTACATACCGGGTTGATGATCGCAAGTCGAGGCCACCACTTCAAGTTTCCGTGTCATCCTACCCCCACCCTTCCCCCCCTCCTTCTGGATGCGTGTAGAGTGTGCGTAGTAGTTGTTGCGGGCCGGGGCAGCAGTCAGGCTTAACTTGAAAGTGGTACAAGATCTGATGGGTGAGTAGCCACACCCCCAGAGAGGCAGTGCTCTGCCTAAACATTAACCTAAGATTTTCCCCCCACAAGCGAGCTCCGTGGGCACATGCGACCGGACACTGTCGGGCAACGGTCCTTACGGTCGCGCCTGCACCTGAAGGAGTGGCGCCCTTTCCTGTACGAAGCCCGTAGAAGCAGTGCGGAGACGAGAGACCGACAGCCAGTCTAACTGCTACGCCCTCAATTGACGGCAGCCTTTTTCGCCTTCTCTTCTTCTTCTTGGCTCCACTAAGGTCCTGGACACGACGTTAAACTGTCTAAACTGGCTAAAAGCGGAACGGGACGGTTGCATGGGAAAATACTCGACGTCGCTGCCTTGACTCGAACAGAAGGGGAATATGGCAGGGATTACAATTACAATCCTTTTAGCGTTATTTGTGGATTAGAAGGTCGGTATTTTAAAGTCTCCGGTTGACCGTAGAGGCTTGGGTATGGCGGGGGTTGAGAAAAGTAAGAGAGTGCAACTCGTTTCGGGTGTTGTGTCACTCCGTTGTGAAAAAAAAGTGTTCTGCTACGGTGTGAAAAGCCAGGAAGTTTCGACGCTAATCTTCGACTCTTGATTATGTTCACCGGGTTGCGTGCTCGTCAGGAAGATCCCGGTGCCTGGCTTTTCTTCTGGGTGGTTTCGTGTTGCTCGGCGGCTGTGTGCTACGAGGCATGCATGAGGGGAGGGAAAAAGGAAAAACTGGGGGAGAAAAAAAGGGGGGAAAATCTTAGTTTAATGTTTAGGCAGGACACTGCCTCTCATGCATGTTTGATGCTAGCATCAAGTCTTCTTCGAAGAGCGTGTAAAATAGAAAAGGGAAAAGGGGATAAGGGAAAAGGGGTCGCGGGGAGTGTGAGACTGGGGGGGGAGTTGGGGTTTTGAGGGTGTGTGGGAAGGGGGAGTACAAACAGCGGAGAGGGAAACGGCCTGGATGTTTGCGTAATACTACCCCTGTCCAACCTCTTAGAGAGTGGAAATAGGAGGCATCGCGTACGTCAAATGGTGGAAACGGAAAATGGGATTCCACTAGATGCGCCTTCGGCGCTCAAGCAAGCTTGCTAGTATGTGTGTGTGTGTGTGTGTGTGTGTTGGAATCCCTTCTGTTTCTTCGCTATTCCTGGAGAGTCGATAGAACGCATGTGGCTCCGTTCTTGGCTGTTCCGCTATCTCCCAGCTGTTTATTGCAGCAGAGCAAAAGGAGAGGCATCCGTCGAAGCCACGGGAAAAAGGTGGGGAACAGATGAATGGGGAAGAACATACAGGTAAAAAGAGGGCCGTCAGAGACGGAACGAAGACGTTGGGTGGGTGGGTAAACGTTGTGTTCGGTGCGTTGAGGGACGCTGCCAACTACTAAATAATGATATCCTCCAGACACGTGCGAAGGTGGGATAGAGCGAATCGAAGAGAGAGGTGTGATGATGTGCCAAAGTGTCTCACTCAATCAATAGGGGGGGAGGGTGGGTTGGCGTGTCTCGTTTTGGAACCTGGTGTGCTATCACCACTGTGTCGGAGTATCATTAGTCTTCAAAGTAAGCAAGCTTCCTTTTCCAACAATACGAGGCGTGTTTAAAAAGAAAAAGCCCTCACTTCTTTCTTTTCCCCTTCTTCGGCTTGGGGAGCTCCTCCTCACTCCCTCCTTGGGGACCCCCGACCTCCTCGAGCACCGCCACCGACGCCTCCGACACCGCCTCCATGGCCGCTCGTACCCCTGCCAGCTGCACGGAGAACTCCGCGACTTTCGCCTCTAGAGACGACAGCCGCGCCGCGGCTGTCGTCTCTAGCGACGAAAGTCGCGGTGCGAACGACGCCACGTCTCCGCACAAGGACATCGCCTGTGCGGCGATGGCCAAACCCACCTCGTGGTGGGCTGGGTGAGGGGGGGTTGCAGGGCCGGGGGGCGCGGGGGCTCGGGGGGCACGCGGCGCGTGCCAACGGGGGGCGGCGGGGGCCGGGGTCTCCCAGTGGGGTGCTTCTCTTTCCCACGAAGGGCTGCGCCGGCGGCGCTTCGGCGCTTCGGCGCTTCGGCGGGGCTTCTTTCGCACGGAAGAAGAGTCGCAATCCTGCGACTCCTCTTCCGTGCTAACCCCAGCAGACGCTACTGTATCAATATTTTTTTTTTTTTTTTTTTCGTTTTCTCCCTTCCGCTTCTGCCTGCTCCGTCTCGCTCGCTCGGCGGCCTTCTCCTTCTCCTTCTCCGCCTTCTCTTTCTCGGCCTTCTCCTTGTCAAGGAGGTCGGGCTTCTCCTTTTCCTGCTCTCCTCTCTCCGCGACACACGCCGCGACTTCGGCGGCGGCAGCTGCGGCCACGCGTTGGGCGGCCGCTAACCGCGCCGCGAGCGCGGTGGGTTGGGGTGGAGCGAGCGGCGGCGGAGGCCCGGCGGCGGCGGCGAGCGGCAGCGGCGGCGCCTCTTGCCTCTCGGGACTCTGTTTTGTGTGTTTCAGTGTCTGTACGCGAGAAGATGTAAACCGAAGAACCTAGCAGTACGGCAGCCTTAAGGGAGAGCTTAAAAAGGATCACACACACGCCGTGGAGTAAGAAAAGAGGAAATACACACCTGCGTCCTCCCCCTGGCCCAGTCGGTCCCGTCCTCCTCCCGGCCGCCCGTCTGTGGCTGCGCCATTTCTTTTTTGTGTTTTTTTTAGGGGGGGTCCAGGGAAAGCCTGCTACGGGAGCCAAGCTTCACGTGTTCGGCGGTACTGCAGAGCCACGGGCCTACGGGTCAAGTGGCTACCGATTTCCCAAACTAAAGCATCAAGGCGTGGCGCACCTTGGGGCTTGGCGCTTGCGCTGAACACAAGCTCGTCGAGACGGTCAGCCACAGGGCAGAGCGGACGGGATTGTGGCACTGTGCTGTCTGTAAGTAGTAGGGGGTTCTCCTGTCTGCTGTCTTCCCTGGTTGGGTCTCCTGTTCTGCCCGTTCAGGCTTCTGGGTGTGCCAGGGGCTGGGTCCAGTCCAGCCCCTCACTCAGCTTGTCCACGTTGTGCACGCATGATACACGAAAACGGGGAAGAAGCAGGAAACGGATGCGCCAACAAGAAAGGAAACGTGGTGGTAAGCACCACCTCTCTTCAGGAAGCCGTCGACGACGAGTTTCGGAGAGATGTGGGAGGTAGCATAATGGGGCGGCGGGCGGGGGGGAAATCTTAGTTTCGTGTTCAGGCAGGGGGGGGATAGTTGCTGGTAGTTCCTGCAAGGCACAAGAGTTTAGAGCAGAGGGGAGGGAGGGGTGGGAACCGAATACTTCTTCCGGAAGGCTTCTTCGCCAAAAGGATCGCTGTCCAGTTCGGTGAACTGCCGTTTCGCCGTGCAATTTACGCAACACATTTCTTTTTTGTGTTTGCTGCAGACGTACGAAGACACCCTCCCTCCCCACTTCCATCTGCAGTCCACGCACGTTCCCGGGCCTTGACACTTCAGGAGCGGTCGGCCGCAGGGTTGTTTCGTACACATCGCCCGCTTTTCTTCAGACTCCTGCTGGCGCAAGACGAAGTCGGGTTCGATGTCCGTCCTGCACTCGCGGTACTGCAGCTTTTCTGTCGAGCCTGCCCGCAAACACTTGCCCCAGTCTCCAGCAAAGCAATTGGGGCAGAAGCAGCTGAGGTCGCGAATGAGCGGGCGATCGTGCACCGCGGGGGCATTGCACCAGCTCCTGCTCTGGGAAATCCCGTCTGCACCAACGGCGATGACCTTTTCACGGATTTCCGTGGTGCGATCGGGGGTGAACGAGATGAAATCTCTTCCCGCCACAGTGTTCTTTGAGAACGCGCACGACGACGGGCGGCCCGAGCTTTCTTGCTCAGTTTGGGTGTGTGCAGCTGCCTCTGTTGCTGTGTACCTTCCTGGTAAGGGTACCTTCCGTGGCTTCTGGACTTCTCTTTTTGATCTTTTTTGGGAGGGGAGGTTTTTCCTTTCAGAGCGAGCTGCCGCTTCGGCTTCCGCCCGATCCCGGAACTGCGTCTCACGCCGTGCAAGGACTTGCTGAGACTGCTTGGCCAAGCATGCTGACTTGGGATCGGAGAAAGTGGCGGAACGAGACTCGACGCGGAGGACATCCTTTTGTCTTCCCCCTTCGGCATCCCAGTACCCCTTCCCGTGCGACGACTCCCAGAAGTTGACGGTCCAGTTGAAGGAGTTCCTCCACAGGTGGAGGGCCGTCAACATGAAACGGTTCTTGAAGTGACTGCCTCCATCACTAAAGGAGAACAGTCCCCCCGCCCACATGTTCCTCACAACCCCGTACTCAAGAAAAAAGGTGTGGAGGGTTTGGACCGCCTGGAACGAGTCCTCTTTTGTGTCGTCACTCAGGTAGAAGACGCAATGCGAGCGGAACACTCGTTTGTCCGGCAGGTACGCAGGGTCCAGTTTCCTGATGATGAACACCAGCATCGACATGCGTTGCTGTCCATACGCAATCTGCTGCGGACCCTCGTGGATCTGAGAGATGTACTTCGCGGAGTAGTCGAAGAACAGGATTGCCTGATCTACGCGCAGCCGCGTTTCCAGCTCCTTGAGGGAGGCCTTTTGATTGAGATCCGTGTCGTGATGGTCTTTGTACTTTTTCATTTGATCTTTCAAGATCATCCGGTACTCAATCAGAGAGGCGCACCTCTCCTCAACTTCCCACACAGTTACGTCCTGTGGCTTCCCAGTTGTTTTGTTCTTTACCTTTTTTTTTTGGGCAACGAGGACTTTGTATGTCACTGTTTCCTCATCGGCAGGTGCAAAAGCCCCGTTTCCCTTCCCGATGAGCACTGGGGTTGTATCATTTTCGTGTTCTTCTGGAGAGGTCGGTGGTGAGAGGGAGCGGGGGGTGATGGTTTCTTCTTGCTCTTCTTCTTGCTTGTCTTCTCCTTCATTGTCGTCGTCTCCGAACGCCAGCACCCGACTCACATCTGGCACATTGTCGAGACAGAGGAGGGGAAGTAATGCCCCGTCATCCAGTTGGTGCACGTCCCTGGCCGCGTTTGCGCATGAGTCACAGACGGCGGTGTGCTCTGAGAACTTGTCCCAGCGCGCGAACCCGTCGAGACAGAGTTGGGCTTCGTGGTGCCTGGGGCACCGAATCCGGGGATCCTTCGGTGTCTGGCAGACCCAGTGGGGACGAAGCCGCAAGAAGGTGGTCCTGCTGGCGATTCTCAGGTTACACCAGCCCTTGGCAGCTGCCTCCGCTTCCCACCAGTTGACGAAGTCCCTGTACAGGGTGCCAAATGGAACGGGGCAGAAGTGCTTGAGGACCCAACCCTTCTGGGGATCCTTCTCGTCTGTCGGGGCTTTCTCGCCTGTTTCCGCGTCATGCAGCCGAAGCCTGACTCCGCCCACAATCGGAACGGCATTTACCTCCCAGAACGAGGATATCACGCGCATCACCGACACGCGCTCCACGCCGTCAGACACCAAGGTGCGAAGAAAACACTTCCGACTCTTCCCAAAGTCGTTCACGTGCCTTCTCACCTCCTGCATGACGGTCTTCCGCTCTCGTTTGGAAGGAGGAAAGAGGTCAGCGACCGCGGCCGGAAGGGGGCGGGATCCACACGACTTGCGCACGAAAGAGATGAGCACGGCCCGGTTGCGTCCGTGATTCTCGTGCCACAGGGCGGCCAAGGCCTCGGCCGGGTAGGCACGTCTCTTCTTCGGAGGATGTGGAGAAGGGCAAGGTGCCCGCCTCTTCCGCGAAACAGTGGGGGGCTCCGCCGGGCGCTGCTCAGCGTCGAGCACGAGGCCGCGAGGGCGATACCATGCAGGGTCAAAACCTTGTGTCTTTTTAAAACGCTCCCGCGGGGTCGATGGAGCCCTAAAAAAATTTTTGGAAAAAAAAAAAATTGCTCAACTTCCTCAAAAATTACTGCAGAGTTTGTTCCAAACTTTTAAAATTCAAAAAACCCAATTTTTTTCCGGAATTTTTTTTTTTTGCCATTTTCAAAAAGACACAAGGTTTTGACCCTGCATGATACCTTGCTGCCACAGTCGGCGGTGTTGCATTGGTATCCGGGGACGGGAGAAGAGTCGGCGGTGTTGTGTTGGTATCCGGGGACACTGGGGTGAGGAGGAGATGCCGTACTTTTTGATAGCACGGATTGCAGACAACTGGGGCTGTCGACCGCAGCGCAAGCAACGCGATGAAGTCGTTCTTCGCGAAGATCGCGTTGCTGACCTCCTTCACCCCCTCCGCATCCTTCTTCAGGGCCGCCTGAAGAGGGCGCTTCGGGACGCGGGAGGTGTTGCATGCAGAGCATGCATCCGACCTCAGCGCTATTGTCTCCACACAAGCGATGCAAAACATGGGCGGCCGGTCGGACAAGTGCGGACAATCAGCCAAAAAAGCATCGACCACGGCCTGGAAGTGTGGCCGCACGCTTCGCGGGAGAGCGTGCAGCTCGACAGCACCGGCCAGCAGGCGGCACGAGAAGCACCCATACAGCATTCCGTCCCTGTGCACGAGAAGCACCCATACGGCATTCCGTCCCTATGTGGGTTCACCCTTCATCGTTGCAACCTGAGAGGAAGAAGGATGGACTGGTTTTTTTCGACATGTGGGCGCCTGGTACGTTTCACACTGGCCTGCATGTAGGTATGGTTTCCGCAGTTTTTCGGCTCATATTCAATGTACATGCGGAACGTGTGTCAAAATGTATCAACGGAGAAAACCATAAGGGAAGCACTTAAGTCGGGAAAATATTTATCGGAAACTGTTTCCGATAAATATTTTTTTTTGTTTCCGATAAATATTTTTTTTTGTTTCCGATAAATATTTTTTGTTTCCGATAAATATTTTTCTGTTTCCGATAAATATTTTTTTGTTTCCGATAAATATTTTTCTGTTTCCGATAAATATTTTTCTGTTTCCGATAAGTATTGATCACTTTGACAGTAGGTTCACCTACTTTGTCCCGTGGACGACCGCGACGAAGCCAAATACGATCGTTTTTCTATCTAGTTTCGGGTCGAAAGCCTCCCCAGCAAAGGCTGTTCAATTTTCAACACCAGATACGCAAACCTTTTCGAATGCAGCACACGGGTATCCATCAAGTGACATCTAACTATCTGGTTGCATTGAGCAGTATCCGGATCTGAAAGCTGAAGACTTTGTACCACTTCACCGCGACAAAGGTCACGAACCGGGTTCGGCTTACACTGCAGTTGCAGTAAAACTGCGTCTTGCGCACGAGCGCGGAAATCCGCCACCCACCATTCGGCTAGATATTGCAAGAACACAACTGCAAAGCTTACTACAAACGGATAGTGTTACAAAGGCGAACGAATCATGCGAGAACCTACGTAGGGGCCCCTCAACAGCTTTCAGAACGGCAAGTCAAGAAAAGGATAAGTTTGCACATTCTACTTCCGTCTGATCTGCATGTTCCCCAGTTCTACCCTTCGTTGATCTGTTGTGTGTATTCGCAACGACTTCATCCGGGTCCTATGCGGCCCCAATACGACAAAACTGCATGCGGTCCTGACCAGGTAACATCCTCCTACCTGAAAATGTCTAACCACGACTACGGATTTGGTGCCATCGAGGCAGCCATGGAGTGTAAGTATGCCAGTAGTATCGGGGCTGCCGCGCATACTAGTTCCCGTAAAATATTTGTTTCCCTTGACTTGTGCCATGTCGGACGGTAGGATTTTCCGCGTCAGCCTCATTTCAATCCTGGAGACAAAAGCACTCACACAATAAAAGAGAGTAGCCCATTTCACGGGCCAAAACTGCCTTTGTTGCAGAAATCGGCAACAAAGGCAAGCGATGACAGAACAGCGCACACGAAGACGACCGGCTCTGAAGAGACCCGCGCCGCAAGCTGCGCGAGCAGAGGGTGCCAAGCAAACCACGAAGGAAGGCGAGGAGATTCAGATGGCACAGCAGGACGCCCGCGAGGGATCACCGAGGTCGAAAGACAGAAAAGGGAAAGCAGGCGTGGCCGGCTTGAAAAGCTGCAAGCGCGGAGAAGGCACAGGTACAGAGCAGTCCACATGCAGACGAGCAGTGAAGCGGCCCACATCACAGAGGTCTATCACACTGGCTCCGGATTACTTAGGGTCCTCGCAAAATCCAATGAAATTGCTTGCCCAATGGGACTCCCCTTGGTCACATTTCGCACTGGGGACTACTCCCCAGGAACCCGTATCAAAAATATTTATCGGAAACAAAAAATATTTATATCGGAAACAAAAAAATATTTATCGGAAACAAAAAAATATTTATCGGAAACAGAAAAATATTTATCGGAAACAAAAAATATTTATCGGAAACAAAAAAAATATTTATCGGAAACAAAGAAAAATATTTATCGGAAACAAAAAATATTTATCGGAAACAAAAAAATATTTATCGGAAACGTTCCGATAAATATTTTCCCCACTTAAGTGCTTCCGATATGGTTTTGTCTCATGTATCAATTGTTTCAACTTTTTTTTGGGCCCGGTTTTTGGCGGTTTTGGGGTCTGGTTTTCTAGTCACGATGTCACGTGTGACGGACCGTGACGTCACGCGTGACGGGTGTGATGTCACGCGTGACGGACCGTGACGTCACGCGTGACGGGTGTGACGTCACGCGTGACGGACCGTGACGGACCGTGACGTCACGCGTGACGGGTGTGACGTCACGCGTGACGGGTGTGACGTCACGCGTGACGGGTGTGACGTCACGCGTGACGGGTGTGACGTCACGCGTGACGGGTGTGACGTCACGCGTGACGGGTGTGACGTCACGCGTGACGGGTGTGACGTCACGCGTGACGGACCGTGACGTCACGCGTGACGGGTGTGACGTCACGCGTGACGGACCGTGACGTCACGCGTGACGGGTGTGACGTCACGCGTGACGGACCGTGACGTCACGCGTGACGGACTGTGACGTCACGCGTGATGGGTGTGACGTCACGCGTGACGGACCGTGACGTCACGCGTGACGGGCGTGACGTCACGCGTGACGGACCGTGACGTCACGCGTGACGGACCGTGACGTCACGCGTGACGGGTGTGACGTCACGCGTGACGGGTGTGACGTCACGCGTGACGGGTGTGACGTCACGCGTGACGGGTGTGACGTCACGCGTGACGGACCGTGACGTCACGCGTGACGGGTGTGACGTCACGCGTGACAGACCGTGACGTCACGCGTGACAGACCGTGACGTCACGCGTGACGGGTGTGACGTCACGCGTGACGTCACGCCCGTCACGCGTGACGGGCGTGACGTCACGTGTGACGGGTAGGACACGGGTGACACAAAATAGTTGTCGCGGAGAAGCCCCCCCCCAAGAACAATTCTCGGCGAAAAAAAAAATTGCTCAACTTTTTCACAAAGCACCACAGTATTTGTTCCAGATTTTTTTTGGAAAAAAAACCCAAAATTTTTTGGAAATTTTTTGGTGCCAAATTTTTTTCGAATGAAATCCTTAGTAAACCAAAAAGACACAAAGTTTTGACCCTGCATGTTACCCACCTGAACCGTTTTTTCTTCACTCGTGACCAGTTTTTAGGGTAGTGGTTAAAAAAGGGGGGGTAGTGGTTAAAAAAGGGGGGGTAGTGGTTAAAAAAGGGGGGGTAGTGGTTAAAAAATGGGGGTAGTAAAAAAATGGAGTGAAGAATTTGGGACCCCAGTGAAATAAAATTGGTTTTTTGCCCACTGCCAGTGAAAAAAACTTCTCAGAGTGAGAGAAAAAACCTTGTGTCTTTTTAAAACGCTCCCGCGAGGCCTATGGAGCCCTAAAAAATTTTTGGAAAAAAAAAAATTTGCTCAACTTCCTCAAAAATTACTGCAGAGTTTGTTCCAAACTTTTAAAATTCAAAAAACCCATTTTTTTGCCAGAAATTATTTAGGTATTTGTAGATGAGTGGAAAGAAATGTTTGAAACGCGTGGCCCAGATGGGTTGTTGTTTGCTTTGCAAGCACAATATGTAAGTGGGTTAACTGGGCTGCAAGGGGGGAAGGATTTGGAAGCTGCCTTTGATCAACTACGGCTTTGGGTAATTGGGTGTGCAATGACTTCAGGTTGGGAATCCACGGCTTTGCTGGAGTTGGGAAACGTCCGCCCAAAGACGCCACCTGTGGAACAGGTTGGTAAGATGGACTTCAGCCCAGGGATTACCTCTGAACGCCGACTCAGCAGCGCTATTCGTAATGGCAACCCGTGTCA
Source organism: Diplonema papillatum (assembly GCA_030068145.1). NCBI lineage: Eukaryota > Euglenozoa > Diplonemea > Diplonemida > Diplonemidae > Diplonema > Diplonema papillatum. The sequence goes on from JAPJBO010000711.1 coordinate 23,910, forward strand.
GCCCTCAAGCACAGTTGGCTTATGCGAAAGGAATATCAGCAATGTTGGGGTATTTGGGGCTCGACAATCTCCCTATTTTGAATGTAGCAAGGGCTCTCCGAGCCGTTGGGGGAAACATTCCCATTCGACAGGCATTGCCGATGGACAAGAAGGTTCTCTTGAAGTGGGCGCAAGAGCAGGACCCAGCCCTCTGTTTGGCGGCTCTATTAGCATGGAAGTCGGCGAGCAGGTGGGGAGAAGTCGCAGCTCTGGGATCGTCCCAGTTTCTACTGGTCCAGGAAGAGGAGGTGATTGTGGACTGGGGCACAACCCCGAAAGGAAAACGGGCCAACCCTTTTTCTCCGTCACGCTGGACAGTGATAAAAGGCGACCTGACCAGAGTAATTGCGACACTTGTCCGAAGCTTAGGCAGTTTTCAAAGTCTGACCCAAGTAAGCACGGCCGAGCTAAACGCGCTTTGGAACAAGGATCCTCGAATGCGGCCGTTCTCCGGTCACAGTATCAAGCGAGGAGCTCTTTCACATCTTTTCCAACTGTTGTCTCAAGGTGTCCCTCTACAAGATTGGCTTATAGCGCGTTTAGCGAAACATCAAGGGGCATCGGGTCTTCCCGAAATGACCATAAGATATGGAGGCGATCCAATTGCGTTAGCGCGTGCCCTGAAGACTGGGGAAGTGACGCGATATTTATGAGTTCACACAACAAGCATACTCTGACCCGGCGTGCCCATTGTTCCAGAATCCCGGCAACAGATGAAGAAAGAAACGCTCCACTGCACGCTACAAAGGTGCAACCTTTACAGGTTGAGAAGCTGAAGCTAAGAATGAGGAAATGCGTACGGGAACGTTTTGATCTCGTTTGGAATGCAACTTTTAATCCCCCGTCTTCTCAATCGTTACCAATGAGAGGTATCCGTTCTTCATTCAGTGCTGCTCATGCAGAACAATTGGTGAAGTGTGATATTGCTGCTCCTGCAACGGGACCAGGAACCTTGATGTCTGTACCTTTCACGGTGTTGGAAGAGAAGCCCTCGGGCTTGAGACAGAGGTTTATATTATGGACACGTGAAGCAAATGAAAACTTGAGGGCTTCATACAAAGCTCAGGTGCCGTTAGAACATGTTTCTAAGTACATACATGTAGTATCGAACGAGTGTGCATCCCTGAGGGACTTACGGTGTGGATTCTATCAGGTAGAAATACCTGAGGGTTCGCGGAAGCATTTTCGATACACCGACGATAAAGGCAGATGGTTCGAACTAACCCGGTTGCCTATGGGACACAGTTGTGCTCCAGAACTTATGCACACCCTGACATCAACCATTGGAGGGCACCCGGACTATGTCAAGGAGGAATACAGGGCCCAAGACGTGACTGTCCATACCTGGATAGACAATATTCGTCTAACGGGGAGCGAAAGGTCGGTAAAGGCAGAAACAGCCCGTCTGGACAAGACGGCGCAGGGAGCCGGTGTGACTTGGAAACCGGAGGACAGCGAGGATGCAGCCTCCGTGTATGATTTTATCGGGGTAAGTTTTGACCACACAAAAGGTGAAGTTTCGCCTTCAAAAAGACTCTTGTCAAAGTTAGAGAGCGTGCAGTTTGATAAAGTAACTGCCGGAGAGTTGGAGTCTTTTGGAGGCCGACTCATGCACGCAAGCGCCGTATCAGGGGTACTACTTGGTCGGTTTTGGTTTGCGATTAAGTTCTTGCGGCGAGTCATTAACAGCCTCAACTCCGGGAAAAGAAGCGCTTCCTCTCTTGTAAGTATCCCTCCTTCCGTTCAAAAGGAGTTAAAAGTTTGGCGTGCTGCTGTTGGAAAACCGCTCAAAGTACAAAATATCCTTCCATGCACCCCATTTGATGTTTTTGTTGATGCTTCACTGCGAGGATGGGGCATGGTTGCAATCGACAACACTACTAAGGAAGTAATCGTCGCAGGCAATTCATGGACTGATGCTGAATCCTTGTTGCACATCAACATTCTAGAAGCGTTGGCGTTCCGCAACGCAATATTTGCTCTGCCTCCCGCTTTTCTGAGTAATAACGTTCATTTTAAAGTCGATAACACGACTGTAGCATCCGCAGCGAGGAAGGGTATGTGCATGGCCTCAAAACCCTTAAATGAGGCTATTGTAGCAGCTTTGACAAGACTGCGTGAAGTGGGGGCCACCTTCACAATTGCTTGGGTGCGCTCTGCGTCGAATATTGCGGATTTACCTTCCCGCATGTCGCCCCAGCTGCTTTCTTCCAGGAATGGAAAGAGGGTAGTTGAACAAGCGTTGCGGAAGTTTTTTACACGCGATGGGGTTCGTTCTCGTTCGGAAGGTTAGGTTCATCCTGCCCGGCCGAGACGATTTCCCCTTCGCTTCTTTACTGCGCGTCCCCTTTCCGTCCACATGCATGCAAGATGGAATTCTTTTGGCCGTTTCCAAAAAGACACAAGGTTTTGACCCTGCATGTTACGTTTCACCCACCACAACCACTACCCCTGGATCATGGTGTATGCTTGGAAAGTCACACCAGTGCGGCCATATTCGGGTCGTTGATTCCCCCGATAAATCAGCAGAATCATCTCTCCTGCTATTCTAGCCGCGTCATAAACTCGAAAGGGAAGAGAAATGCGAAGCAACGGGCTGGTAAACACAATAACAAACGAAGTGGAATAACGAGAAAGCCTTGCGAACAACAAGGTCGCATCCCGCCTCCACTACGCCGGTCCTGTGAGAAAGCTCCACACCGCAAGTGTAACCTTCTCCTTGTTTTCCTTTGTCATCCTCGTTGGAGGAATCCGTGATGGCAAGTCGGCGGGATTGGATGCTGACTTTACCCACTCGAGTGAGAATGCACATCTTCGGTCTTGCAAATACTGCAGGGCCCCAACGACGGAGTCGTTCAGGAGCCTGCTCTTCACGCACTGCTTCTTTCTTGCTACACCAGCAACTGTGGTGTTGTCGACGAAAACACTAATAAACTTACCGGACGCTCCGGCTGGCAGCATCTGTAAAACACAGAACAATGCTCGAGCTTCCAACTCGTTGATGTGGCGCGTCTTGTAGAAGTGCGACCACTCTTCACCGTGCACAAAGACTTCGTTCGTACACCTGTTGACAATGACAGCATAACTTTGTTCACGATCATCCTGAACGTACATATGTGCAGATTTGTTCCTTCCCTGGTTCATCCATTTAACCAGAAACCACAAAAGGCTCTCAACTTTTCCCTAGTTATTTGGTCGAAATCCAAGCATAAAAGTTCGACCCCCTCCTTAGCGGTCTTGAGGCCCTTCGAGGGTGCATTTGAAGCTTGTGTGATATTTTTTATTTTATTTTTGCAACTGAGCCAGGGTATTAGTTTGAAGGCTTCTGGGGTTTGTAGATTTCGACTGTTACTATGGGGTGGTTTTGGGCGGTGTTTCGGTGCCGTTTTCGCCGATGTACGCCGACATATCTCCACAACTTCGTTCGGCAAAAGAGGGGTCGTCTTGGGTCCTTTATGGGTCACCCCGTCAGTTTGGCAACACATTTTGCGGGCGTTTTTCAACCAGTCTGGATCAAGCTTTCAAGGGTTTTTCCGAATGCTTCTGGGTTCCCTGTGGGGTTGGGTGCCATAATATTATTGGGACGCGATGTATTATGGGGACGCGCTCCAAAAACAGTCAAAATCGTAAACAGTCAGGCAGCTGAAGGGGTGGACCTATATATATATGAGTCGATGCCAAAAGGGGGGGGGGGGGGTTTGGGCGGAAAAATCCCCGCATAGTTCACCAGGGTCTGACGGGTACTGAGGCCCCATAGCCTTCCTAAAACATGATTCTGCGTTCAAATACGCCCTCAGAAGCCTCCGGAGAGCCTTCTATGATGTCCAAAATGCGTTTTTGTGGGTTTTGGGGGGGTCCCCTGTCTGCTGGCCGTACACCGCTATAGTAGACACATATGCGACCTGATGCTATGTTGCTCCTCAGAGCAAGATCCCAGCCTGAACACATGTTTTCGGCGTTCTCTAGCACTCTCCAGGTGCATTAGACCCTCGGGCTTCGTGTTTTCTTCCGCTTACAGGTGCTCCGGGGCGCCCCCTGCATTGGGGTCAGACCGTACTACGTGATGGTACTACGTCACCAACGAGCTACGTGCTATGCGCACCTATGACGATACAGCAGCAGCACGTGGTGGTAGCAGCATGATATGCATCTGGCTAACGAGAAGGACGAGTGTTGACACGAAGAGTGACTGAAGAAGTGAGTTACACGGTGACCGAAGGCTGTGTCAACAGCCGATCTCAGTGGTCAGTAGAAGACGGTTAGCTCCGAGTTCGCTTCCTGCCCGTGCATTGTTTTGCAGCCGGTTTTGCTGGTTTTGGGGCAGGCTTTCGCACCTTTCCTTGTGATTTCCTCCCCCTTTTGGCATCTTTCTCGTCCTTGGCAGCAAGTGCCTCAAAGACGTGTTGCTTCTTGAGCCGTTTCTTCTCCAGCTTTGACGCGAAGTCTTCACTACTAGCACTGGAGTCGCCATCCCGATCACTGCTGGAAACGTCAGCACAGTCACTATCTGATTCGCAAAGTGGCAACTTGCTTGATACCTTGGGTACAAACGCGAATCTTGTGGCATGGCTCTTTCCCCGAAGTTTGCAACCGGGTTCACCACTGAAGTCATGAACTGTGATGACTCCGTCACCATCTCGTTGGTAGGACCCAATAGCCATGATATTGGCGATGTTTCGGACCGGAAAAGTGGCCCGTTGAGCACGGATTCTGACTTGTATGGCGATTGTGTTGGTCACCTTGTTTAGCACGGCTTTTACATCATTGAGATGCTTCAGCTCGGTCTTTTTCGAAGCCGTGTCGAGAGCACGTCCAATCGTGCCAAAGTGCTGGTCCCGGTCGTTCTTGCCGTGGCCCCCTTCAAAGAAGTTGATCGAAATCGTGGAATCTTCTTGTAGGAGGCGGCTGATAAAAAGCAGCGAACGAAAGTGTCTCCCCGAGTCGGACCAGTAAATCACTTTTAGGTCCGGGGGGAAATGCTCCTTGGCAGCTTCAAAGGCACGGACAGCAGCAAACGAGCACTGGTTGTGCGTTCGCAGGAGCACATCAATGTTACGACGGCAGACGTTTCCATCTACCAGCCAATGCATGCCAAAGCCAAGTAATGAGAAGGCACCTTGATTATAAAAGAGCTGGCCGGGCTCCTCTGGTTTCATTGGGAGCTTCCCTTTTTGTTTGAAGTCAAGGGTTACCACGACGCAGCCTGGTGGAGGAGCTTTCATGGCAATGTCATACGCATCTCTTTGTCGTGTGGCTGCCGCCTGATGCAGTTGTACCTCCATGAGCTGATGCAGCATGATGCTAACAGCACTCTTCACGTTTGCGGGAATGCGAGGCTCGTCCAGGACGCTGAGGAGATAGAACGGGTTGCTGTTTGCATGCCAGTACTGCGAGGTCAGCGACTCCCTGTTCTTGGAGATATACTCCCTCAGGCGATTTTGGATGGTGGCCCCTTCCGCACACGTGTCGCATACATCTGTCCGTCGTGAGATGTGCTGAAACTGGGCACCACGCAGCCGGCGATATGTCGTGTACGACACATCGTCCTTCATCTCACTCTAGCGTTATTTGTGGATTAGAAGGTCGGTATTTTAAAGTCTCCGGTTGACCGTAGAGGCTTGGGTATGGCGGGGGGTTGAGAAAAGTAAAAGAGTGCGACTCGTTTCGGGTGTTGTGTCACTCCGTTGTGAAACCTTGTGAAGTCCCCTAACGCGTTTAGAGGGTGCTTGGGTTTGGGTAGGGTGTGGTCGTTCTGCTGCGGCGTGAAAAGCCAGGAAGTTTCGACGCTAATCTTCGACTCTTGATTAAGTTCACCGGGTTGCGTGCTCGTCAGGAAGATCCCGGTGCCTGGCTTTTCTTCTGGGTGGTTTCGTGTTGATCGGCGGCTGTGTGTTACGAGGCACGGATTAGGGGATGAAAAAAGGAAAAAGAAATGGGGGAGAAAAAGAAGGGGGGGAGAGGGGGAGAGGGGAAGTTGGGGTTTTGAGGGTTGTCCTCGGGGTACCGGGGGGGGGTGGTTGGAGGGTTTGAGTGACAGAGGTTACGCTTGCGCTGTTCGCATGAAGGCTCGTTGGCTCGAAGAAGTGGAAGTAGCGTTGGTTATTGTTCGATGTTATTCTTACAGTCGTAAGATGTGATAAAAAAATTTATTTTAAAAAAACCTCATTTGACTGTTTGTTGTCCTCCACAGTCGGGGTTCTCTAGCTGCACGAGGCAGCCGTGGATGATGAAATTAAGTTCCTCGCTTACTTTGCTTATTCTTTTTCGTAGCCTTGAGCGTGTGCGATACCGCTGGGTTTCTCTTGCATTTTGAGATATGGTGGCGTAGACTTTTGAAGCGCGCTTTCCCTGCGGTCCGTCCGTCGTTGTTGCAGTATGGGCATTTGCGTTTTCCGAGGGCTTTCTGTGCCGCCTTTCGTACTGGGCTTGTTGCTAGAGTCATCTCTTTGCAGTGAAGCATGTGTGTACGGAGGCCTTTGGCGCCTTTGAACTTGTTGCCTGCGTCCGTGGTAGTTGTTTTGCAGGCTGGGCATGCCCAAATCAGCGTTCCTTCATGCTGTGTTGTTTCTTCGGATGAGGTCTCGTCGTCTGAGGTAGGGGTGTCCCCTCGCAATTCTTCGAGCAGTTCGAGTGTTTGTGTAGGGTCTGTGTCGGTGGTGTCTTCTTTCGTGTACAGGAACATGTACGTGGCGTTGTCTGTGTACGTAGGTTCCCGGGAGTGTGAGGTGGTTTCGTTGTTGTAATGTGTTCGTAACTCTGTTCGTAAACAAGCTTGAACGGTACAAGCATGTTTTGTGCCACGACCGCAGTACTTTCAGTTGAAAGCCGCTTCACCACGCGAGATGTGGGCGATGCCAATTGTTCGTGGTCCTCATTAACCTGCTGCCTGGCTTCTGGTGTGGCAATCAACGGCCTCCCGCCACGGGAAATGTCGCCATCTTGGTGTCTGTTGGACCACAGTTTCTCCCCTACAGTCATTCCAACCTTTTCATATCGTGCCCGAGCCCAACCCAGACTACGTACGATATTGCGACGTGTCGGCTCATGAGAGATGCTGTTGAACGCATCCGGGAATGTGCCAGATAGTTTCTGCCAGATACGGACGTGGTCGTCTTCTCCCCACATAGACAGCAAGAAACCAATGTGGTCTTCGCCTGCAATCTTGTTCAAGAACGCTTTTGTTACGTTGAACCGGCGCTTCATGTTCTGAGACGTTCTACTCCAGTTGGTGTAGGTGTCCTGGGCTTTCATCTCTTCCACAGAGGTTTCGAGGGCGAGCATACCCGTGTCACGAGGCATATTTACTTGATGTTCTTTAGTTCCTGTATGCCAACAATGAGGGTTTAGGTTTAATGGACCCCAAAGCAGCACAAACGAAGCCCGAAACGGTGGATGTGGCGCCAAAGCCGGTGCAATTTGACCCCAAAGCCTGTATAGACAGGCAGGGCGTAGTTCGGTCTGTCCCCAATGCAGGGGGCCATTCTCCTTATCTTTGCACGTCCCGGAACACCTGTGAGTGAAAGAAACCACGAAGCCCGAGGGTCGAATGCACCTGGAGAGTGCTAGAGAACGCCGAAAACGTGTGTTTGGGCTGGGATCTTGCACAGAAAAGCGACCCAGCTTCAGGTTGCATATGTGTCTACTATGGCGGTTTACGGCCAACAGGCGGGGGGACCCCCTAAAAACCCACAAAATCGAATTTGGGACGTCATAGAAGGCTCTCCGGAGGCTTCTGAGGGCGTATTTGAACGCAGAATGATGTTTTAGGAAGGGTATGGGGCCTCAGTACCCGTCAGACCCTGGTGAACTATGCGGGGATTTTTCCGCCCAAACCCCCCCCCCCCCCTTTTGGCATCGTACCATATTTTCCTATGATAATAGGTCCACGGTTTTGGTGTATCTGCTACTGCACCGCTGTGCTTACAACAACATCTTTAGCGTTATTTTTAGCAACATCGCGCCGAAGGCGCGACGGAAAATTTGGGCAAAAATAATTCCGCCCCCCCTTTATCATGACGCTCGGTACTGCTGACCATTATCATGCCTGATGCCAGACGCATGACTGCCAGCGGGCCAACGTGCACGGGCCTGATTCCAGACGCCCGGCACCTCCTCCGCGCATGCCTGATTCCAGCACATGGCGTTCGGAGCGTTGACCCGTACTGAGCCTGATTCCAGACGCTCGGTACTGCTGACTATTATCATGCCTGATTCCAGACGCATGACGGCCAGCGGGCCAACGTGCGCGGGCCTGATTCCAGACGTCCGGCACCTCCTCCCGCGCATGCCTGATTCCAGCACATGGCGTTCGGAGCGTTGACCCGTACTGAGCCTGATTCCAGACGCTCGGTACTGCTGACCATTATCATGCCTGATTCCAGACGCATGACGGCCAGCGGGCCAACGTGCACGGGCCTGATTCCAGACGCCCGGCACCTCCTCCCGCGCATGCCTGATTCCAGCACATGGCGTTCGGAGCGTTGACCCGTACTGAGCCTGATTCCAGACGCTCGGTACTGCTGACCATTATCATGCCTGATTCCAGACGCAGCGGGCCAACGTGCGCGGGCCTGATTCCAGACGCCCGGCACCTCCTCCCGCACATGCCTGATTCCAGCACATGGCGTTCGGAAACTGACTCGTCCCCGAGCGTACCTATAGACACTCGGTACGCCGACGATCCACTATCTCCTTGAACATGCCTGTTTCCCACACTCGCTCGCATCAGTCTGCACCTCGTCTCCACATCTGGATCCTCGTCTCATCTGCCCTCCTGCATTCGCGATTATTCTGCATATCTGTCTCGCGCCACACCAAGACACAAGTTTCTCGCCTTTCGATGCGAGGGAGTTGAGCTGGTGCTCTCGTCCAGTGTCCTTTGACGTCGCCGAGAGTTATCAGAAAATTAATCTTCTTTCAATTCCATCCTAAGGGTTATCATTGAAATGTCAATTAAAAACTACATAAATTAGGAGCCAGACGGTACCCATTCCAAGCACGTTCTTGCAATCCCCCCATTCCAGTAGGGTACTTCGCGTAACGCGACTGCTGCCCTCAGCACGCAGGATAACTTCCTCGCACTCTTTTCCTTTTGGTACTTCAACCATTGGTGCTGCACACGGCAACCCCATGTCCACTGTGCTCTGCGGAGTTTACTTCGCAGATTGCCACCGTAAAAAGAAGACAAGTCAGTGCTGCCTAGGGAGTCGCAGTCACTATCAGGGCGAGTGCCCTGAGTTCTTTAACTGATTGCTCAGACACGGTTGTAGGGGCCTTCGCCCGTGCTCTAGTAGCACGGGTGGTCCTGGCTGTGACGAGCTACGAACAGCCGCCTGACAAACCAGACTCACACCGCAGTCCTGTCTGCAGACACTCAGGTTCCACGCTGATGATGGTCCGCCTTATGTGTCCGTGGCTTAAAGGACCGAAACACGGCGCAGACGGGACCAGTGCGGTGTTGAGCACATACCCATTCCAAGCACGTTCTTGCAATCCCCTCCTTTTAAAATTTTCCGAGACTAGAGGTATGCTAATAGCTCTATCGAGCCAACCCCACTTTTTAGGGGGTCGGGGCGAAGCCCGGGGGCACTTTTTCGTAGTGTTTTTCGTAGTGTTTTTTTGGGTCAGAATTTTTGTCAGCGGCCATAGCTTTTTTGGCCCCTGGAAATTGACACCGTGATGGCAGAGTGAACGGCGCCAGGGTTTAGGGCTGGAGTTCCCGGGTTCGAACCCCGCCGAGGACCTTTTTTTGGTTCCCCCTTGGTCTTCTGTCAATTCCCTCGCTCCGGGGTTTTTCTTGACCCGTGATTTGGCACCGGGTATTTGCATACTTCAGGCCCGGACGGAACTTACCAGTAATAATAGCTTCACCCGAACTCAGCTTCGCCGGAACTTTGCTTTGCTTCGCCGGAACTTTGCTTTCACCAGAACTTAGCCTCCCCGGAACTTAGCTTCACTTGCTTTGACTTAGCTTCGCCGGAACTTGACTTCACCAGAACTTAGCATCGCCCGACCTTTGCTTTGCTTCGCCCGAGCTTTGCTTTCACCAGAACTTATTTCCCCAGAACTTAGCTTCACCCGAACTTTGCTTAGCTTCGCCCGAACTTTACTTCACCAGAACTTAGCATCGCCCGAACTTTGCTGTTCACCAGAACTTTGCTTACCAGAACTTCCCCAGAACTTAGCTTCACCCGAACTTTGCTTCACCAGAACGTAGCCTCCTCAGAACTCAGCTTCACCCGAACTTTGCTTTGCTTCGCCGAACTTAGCTTCACCAGAACTTAGCTTCGCCCGAACTTTGCACTTTGCTTTGACTTAGCTTCGCCTGAACTTTGCTTTGCTTCGCCCGAACTTTGCTTTCACCAGAACTTAGCCTCCCCAGAACTTAGCTTCACCCGAACTTTGCTTTGACTTAGCTTCGCCCGAACTTTGCTTTGCTTCGCCCGAACTTTGCTTTCACCAGAACTTAGCTTTCCCAGAACTTAGCTTCACCCGAACTTAGCTGCACCAGAACTTAGCCTCGCCTCACCAGAACTTAGCTTCACCCGAACTTTGCTTTGCTTCACCCGAACTTTGCTTTCACCAGAACTTAGCCTTCCCAGAACTTAGCTTCACCCGAACTTTGCTTTGCTTCGCCGAACTTAGCTTCACCAGAACTTAGCTTCGCCCGAACTTTGCACTTTGTTTTGACTTAGCTTCGCCCGAACTTTACTTCACCAGAACTTAGCATCGCCCGAACTTTGCTTTGCTTCGCCCGAACTTTGCTTTCACCAGAACTTAGCCTCCCCAGAACTTAGCTTCACCCGAACTTTGCTGCTGACTTAGCTTCGCCGAACTTAGCTTCACCGGAGCTTAGCTTCACCCGAACTTTGCTTTGACTTAGCTTCGCCCGAACTTTGCTTTGCTTCGCCCGAACTTTGCTTCACCCGAACTTTGCTTCGCCAGAGCTTAGCTTGACCAGAACTTTGCTTACCAGAACTTTGCATCGCCCGAACTTGCTTCGCCAGAACTTCGCTTTGCCCGAACCTTGCTTTCGCCCGAACTCTGCTTCGCCCGAACTTTACTGTTTCCCGAACTTTAACTGCTGCCTCTAGTCTCGCTGCGCGCCGGTCTTTACCGGCGCAAATGTACTCACGGACGTGTCACGGCACGTCCAACCAGTTAGAACCTTTGCACAGGTGCAGCTCGCACCCCGGCACCACAACCACACCACGGACACCACGACCTCACCAAGGGCCACGACCACACCACGGATACCACGACCGCACCACGGACACCACGACCACACCACGACCACACCACGACCACACCACGGACACCATGACCGCACCGGGCACCACGACCACCACGGACACCAAGACCGCACCCCGGGCACCACGACCACACCACGAGAACCAGGACCTCACCACGGGCCACGACCACATGTGCACCACGGGCAGACCCCCCCGCTTTGTCAACCTCTCCAATTCCCTTCAAGCTAGACCATTATACAACGACCCCCCCAGTTTTAGGCAGTGCTCTGCCTAAACATTAAACTAAGATTTTCCCCCCTCCCCAATTTTTATAAGGCAGATTTCTTCTTTAGCCCTAAGGTATTTTCGACTTTCTCTTATATCCCTAGCTATTTTCCCTTTTATCCCTAACTAGGGATATAAGGGAAAATAGCTAGGGATTTAAGAGAAAACATTAGAGATATAAGAGAACACATTAGGGATATAAGAGAATGTTTTGTCTCACTGTTCTGCCCACGTGTTCTTCGTGTTTTTTTTTGCCCATTTTTTTGAAACTGCAGAAGGCGGCTGCGAATGGGAAGAAGCCATACCGCACCCCTGGCATCGTCAAGTAGCCGGAGTTTCAGCTATGAAGGAATGGCATGGCGGCAATGGGTTTCAAGGAGGATCAGACCTACCCACGGAACCGCGCATAAGCACATTATAGGAAGAATACAAACGAAGAATGTCTGCACTGGCTATACTAGTTGCAATCAGCCACCTGATGCCCTAGTTGATTCTGACAATGCGCACTACAGGAAGTACCGGGAGTGGTGCTACTGGCGACACTGTGCAACATGGTGACCTGGGTCAAAGGCAAGACGGACCTTGCTGGCATGGGTCAAAGCCAGATCCTGCCGAAGAGCGGCCCTCTTTCGGCGCGTTTCCTGAACCAGAGCTGCGAATGACACGAGCAAACTCGAATACGCCGTCAGTTTCCTTCACACCAACAACACTGCCTTCGTCATGCTCTAGCACATGGGCTGTATGATGAGCGGAGCTTCGAGAGAGCCGTTCCTGCGTCAGGACCTAACTCGTCGAAGACCCTGCCAAGCAATCTTCTTTGTGACTCTCATTGCACTGGGTGCGAAGAAGGGGGACCAGAGCCTTCGTTGTGGTCTGTGGGTTTGCCGCCACATGGGATCGAATCTGGCGAGACACAACCTCAGTTTGCATCCTGCCGCACTCCGTCTCACGCGTGTCTTCAGGAACACGCATCTGGCGTGTCATCCGCCGTGTCAAACGTGTGGGTGTCGTGCCTGGAACAGGCTTTGGGGCTGGGGCTGGAGCATTTGCCTGCGGAGAGACGTGCGAAGAGATAACAGCGCCGTCGGCGATGCAGAGTATCGCCACAGATTCTTTGCATTCTAACCCAACAAATTCGGCGGACTTGCTTCTTTCGGCAGGCAGTGGATGCAAATATGAACTGGTCGTGGCGCAGATCGCGGCGCTGGAGCTGGACATGGAAATGTTGCAATCGTTCCAAGTCCACCCAACGGGCCCCCGACGCTAGCTGAAGCGCGAGGGCGACCGACTGGATCACCGAACCCCTCGGAATCGCCTCTCTGATGGCCGATACTTCCGGGACTCTGCTCATCTTCGCCTCGTGTTTTTTGAACAATTCGAGACGGCCCGTTAGGGCCCGCCGCAAGGCCGCTTGCGGTGTCTTCAGCGACTGGCTGAGGTACGTCAAGTACTGTCGTGCTGAAGCTGGTTGGATCTGCCCGAGATCGAGCAATCTTTGAACCCAGAGGTGGAACGCTTCCTCCCGGGTGATGTGCGGATCTACTCTGCGTAGGAGCTTCTCGAACGCTTCGCTGCGCCGCATGACCGACAGGAAGGAGGCCTGTCCGCGGTAGCAAGAGGACATAGTCCTGAGCAGGTTCTGCTTGAGAAGTGGGACCTCCTGGGCTGACAGGAGAGTGCCTTTCCGTATGCGGCCTTGACCTAACTGTTCCCTCCAGATTTTCAGCGGGTCCGCCGCCAAAATGGGTGGGTCGGGAGGGGAATACGGTCTCGAGGGAATGGGATAAGTCGACACTCCCGTCAGTCAGTTTTTTGACCGCTTCGCTTGGGGTTGTTCTAGGGGGGCCCCTCTCTTACGGGAACCGGCATGGCCGGAAGAGCTACGACTAGGCATGGGGTTCTTGGGGTTGACGGCCGAGGCCGCCTTCCAGGCGGTTTTGACGTCCTCGCCATTTTCGGTGCGGGCTACAGCCACGCGTAGGATATGGTCATTAAACTCCCCGAAAGGAATGTCTTCCACGTATGACTCATAGGCCACTCCGCACGGGCCACAGAGTGGGATAATCCCGTCTCGCTGAAGTATTTCAGCGTCTCCATGCGCACCATGATCGCATTGAGGGCAGGAAGCTGTTCCTCCCTCCACGTGTCCCGCTCTCTGCTGAGTCGCAGGACCTTCCACAATGTCCGCTGTTCTTGTCCGACAGCAGTGGACCCAGGGGAGGTTGGCCGCTCGAGGAACGGACCATACCTACGAGCGACCTCGTTGAGGATCGCATCGACACAGGAGGCTGATCCTATGTATGGGAGCCAGGCTCCAACCCGTCTGACATCGAGGTCGTACGGGATCCTCAGCGCCTGTTGCTGGGCTGACAGCTTAGCGGCGAGCAGGAATGTGCGCTGCTTGGCAGCAATGTTGGCCAACTGGGCAACGGCGGGATCAGAGTGCCTGAGGAAGGCTTCTGGAATCTCGGGTCCGATGTCCGGTGCATCCGAGAAATCGCCGAGGGCTGACTCGGCGTCCCAATCGGGGGGAAGAACGGTGGGGTCTTCTCGCTCGACCGGCACCAGCTCCTGGCCCTTGTGGACCAGCCAAGAACAGACAGGGCAAACCCAAGGCTGATTGGGGTTCTCCGGAAGAGCGAACCGAGACTGATTCTCTTTAGTTCGCAGCCTAGCTTTTAGGCAGTGGGCCAGGCCGATGGCTCCACAGCGGGCACATCGATTGCCGCGGTTAGGATCGTGTGTGCTGTCACACGAAGGGAAGAACACGCACCTCGAATGTCCTGCCACCGGCCTGGCGTTAGGCGGGAACTCGGCCACCGGGATCGCATCCCAATCGATATCGGTGAGGTCCATGTCCTCACGTGATGGTACAGCCGGCATATTTTTTGTTTGTGCGTATGTGCTATCACCTGTATGGTAATTTCCACAGTACGCTGCCAACCGTCACTTTTTGATAATGACAACCGTGGTTGTTACCATAAAAAAAGTCCCTCTCGTGTCTGTTGATGGACCACACCTAACATATGGGGCATCTTGTTCACCGCAATGACAGTGGACGCAGAACAGCAGAGTATCCCTGTGGTGTAGAGCTTTTGACCCAAATTTCCGACCCAAATTCAGCCCAATTGTACTCAATTTTACTCAGGACTTCTTTTCTCTTATATCCCTAGAGAGTTTCTCTTATATCCCTAATGTCATTCCCTTATATCCCTAATTAGGGATATAAGGGAAAACTTTTTCAACCCTAGGGATATAAGGTAATTACACCTTTTTATAATCAACGGACGTGTCACGGCATGTACGACGGGGAAAAATAAGGCTTGAGGCCCCCTCTCCCCAAAAGAACAGAAAATAAGACTCTGCATTCCGCGAAGAAGACTTGATGCTAGCATCAAACACATGAGAGGCAAGTAGCGCCTGAACACGAAACTAAGATTTTCCCCCCTCACGGACGTTGTCCTAGAATTCCAACGGATGCCCTCCCGTTACCCTGTTAAAGCCCTGAACTTAAACACACACACACACACACACACACACACACAGGCGTGGGAGAAAGCAGCAGATTGGAAGGGAAGGCAGCAGGAGAAGGGCACAAGCAGTCAGCGATCCCGACCAGCGGCGAGGCGAGCCGTGAATACGACAGCGAGATGTGCGAGGCATGACGCGCCTCGGTGCAGCGCATGCAAAAGGCGACGACTACTCCCGGCGACATGCTGCGCCATGCAGCACATGGGCCACGAAGCGGAAGCCTAGATCAAACAAGGCCGCAGTTCCGAACACCGCGCGGACACCGCGAGCAGTCGGCAGGAGCATCAGCTGTGACGTGAGAAAGCTAAAAGCCTGGGCTATACTCCGCTTCAGGGGTTACCCGAAATTGAATTCCAACACACACACTCACACACACACACACACGAGCCTCAGCTCGGCTACATTTCGCCGAAGGATTACCCACAACTTAGATCCAACACTCGAACCTCCTCTGCAGGATGTGTCACACAAAGAAACGCTCGCCCCTATGTGGCAGAGCACACTGGTGCTCTGCGCGGCCTTAGCTGCGGTAGGGTCGAACGCCCTTGACAATGGCATCGCCGAAGAAAAAGTGCCCGCAGCCCCGCAGCGACAGCCTCCGCACGCAGGGCACCCCGGCGCCGCCGGGTTTCGGTCGCTCGGCGGCTCGTCCGGCCCAGTGGCAGGAGCTGCGGCGGCGGAGGAGCAGGTTCGGCGCCGCGCGGCGACGAACGCCGACGCGCGCGCGCTGCAGGTGCTGAGTGGCAGTTCGTCCATCGACAGTGGAGACGAGAGCGTTCCGGGCTTCGAAGTCGAGAGGCAGCTGGTCAAGATCCTCACGGGGGTGGCGACGGGGGCGGCGGCGGCTTCGGTGGTAGTCGGTGGCGGCGGCCTGGCGGCCACGTCTGCATCCCGGCTGGCCCTCCTGACCGCGGTGCACTGCGGGGAACGAGAGCCGGGCGACTTGGTCTCGTGGGAGACCGGGCCGACTGGGCTGGTCCTGGGAGGCGGCGAAAACGAGAAGTACGTCGGCGGCGTGGTGGGAAACCTGGGCATCGTCGTCGCCGTCACGGCCCTGCACGTCTGCGCCGTCTTCTTCGCGTGGCGCTTCGGCAAGGCGGGCGAGGCTACCCCCCTCGAGCCCAACGACGCGGCCGCCGCCAGCGCGGCGGCCGCCGAACCAGCCCGCCCCTCCCTCCGCAGGGCGCTCGAAATCGTCCGATTCCCCCACTTCTCCCTCCTCATCCCGACGCTGTGCTTCCCCGGGATAGCCGCTTTTTCCGCGTCCCTCGCGCTGTACCCGACTTTCTGGTGGCACCGCCTGGTTGGGGTGGGCGCATTGGTTGGGTTCAACCTTGGGTTCCTCGTCCTTTTGTGGTGGAAAATGCGCGGGCTTCGCGGAGATCACGACTGGTACCTGGTGCACCGCTCCAGGATGTACACGTACGCCCTGGGGCCCGGGGAGTGGATCCCCGATGAGGACCCGCACTTCTTCCTTTGCTGGGGGATGCTGTTCTGCCAGAATAGCTCGAGAAAGTCGGGATTTCTCATCGCGGATATCGCGCAGCTCTTCGTCGTCAGCTGCCTGGTCGCCGTTCGCAGTGACGACTGCTTCGACGTGTCCCTGCCGATTGGGCTCCTACTCGCTTGCTACGCAGTGTTCAGCCAGTGCACGAAGCCGTGGGCAGCACCTCTGGACAACCACTACTACACCGTGTCCTGCGGGCTGCAAGCCGCAGCGTACTTCGCTCTGTCGTCCGCGTACCGGGCTGAGGACCCGGGTGGCTTCGCCGCGGTCGCGCACGAGAGGCTCATGCTCGCTTCGGCCGGCGTGGTGGCGCTGAAGTCGGTTCTCGACGTTCTCATCACCCTCCACACGAATTGGGCGGTCTTCCGGTGTGGTGTGGACCCCATCGAAATGGGTCTGGTGGTAGAGTCGTACGGGTACCAGGTCTTCGACAACCAAGGCGACGACGCGGACCGGAGCACGGTGCACAACTCCGGGTCGCCTTGCCTCACCCACGTGGGGAGCCCCCGGGCGTACCCTTGCCACGCGAGCGTCGGCAGCCCGAGGATGCTCCAGGGGAGCTTTTCGGGCGTGACCGCAGGGGGCGTGCTAGGCCCGCGCATCGCGTCGAAAGGGGTCGACCGGGGCTCGCCGGCGCGCAGAATGGCGGGGGGTGCTGCCGATTCGGGGTACGGGGCGAGGGCGATGTCGGTGCTGTGCCAGAACGCGTCGTTCGACGCTGCCTGCCCGGTGCACCCGGGGAGCCCCCAGCCCCGGCCCTTCACGCCGCGGGGTAGCTACCTGGACTCTTTTTTTTCGAACCGGCGGCGCCCGTCGATGGACCCCCCGCACCCGCGGTCGCTGCCGTCGTCGTGCTACCACTCCCCGCCGGTGGAACACTTGGCCCCGGCCACGAACGACAGCATGTCGCCCATCACCCTCCGCGCCAGCGGCGGTATCCTGCAGGCCATTTTTGCGTCCCACCCGTCGAAGTCGCTCAACCGCAGGTTCGCGGACAACGGCAGCATCCGCCTGCACGGGCCTTCGTTCTCCTCGATGGACAAGGCGATGCCCGCAGACCCCGACGACCCCCACCCGGTCCGCCACGGCAGCCACCCCCCGTCCCGCCACGGCAGCCACCCCCCGTCCACCCGCCAGCTGTTCTGCCCCGCGGCGACCGAGTCCGCCGCTCCGGGCAAGAATCCCGATGGGCGCCGGTTCCAGCCCCTCCTCGACAACCTGTGCAGGCCGGCGGCGGCCGACGCCGCCGTGCTGCCCCCCGCAGCCGCCGCCTGCCTGAACGCATACCCCGGGGGGTTCGACCCGGCGCAGCCCCCCCGGGGGGAGTCGGCGGCGAAGCGGCCGTCGTGGGTGGGAGCCGCGCTCTTCGGCGGGCTTGCAGCAGAGCGGAGGACCGGCACTCCGCCTGCCGGCAGCGAGCTGGACACTGACCTGCCCTTCGGCCGCTCGCAGACGTCCCCTTGCATCGCGGCGCGGGCGAAGGACGCCGGCTCGCGGCTGACCGAGCCGCTGCTGCTCCCGCAAGGGGCGGGTCTTCAGCTGCCTTCGCCGAAGGCGGGGCGGAAGAGCCCGGGTGTGGCGGACCTTCCGAAAAAGCAAGCCCGGCACTGTGACACCGACCAAGCGTCGAAAGCTGATGCCGCGCGGCTATCCGCGAGCCCCGCGTCTACTCTGATACGGGCGAAGGGTGCAAACCGGGCTAGGGGGTCGACGAGTACAACGGATCGTACACTTTCAGCGGCCACTGCCGGCTGGAGCTGCGCGAGTCTAGCCTCCACGCTCAACGGCGCGAAGGCGGTCCCCGCTGATCCCGACCTTTTGGACACTTCCAGCCACTCCCCAACGTCCCCCGACAGTGCGAGCGTCGCCTTCAAGGATGCGAACCCTTGCCTACCCCCCCGCCTGCCTTCGCTCGTCAACAAGCTGTCCCGCTCCCCGTCGAACGACCTGCAGCGCACAGCGAGCGTCAATTCGTCGGAATCCGACCCGGTGTCGTTGAGCAAGCGGGGGGGTGCGCCTCCCGCCAACGCGTATACCGACAGCAGCAAGAGCTCGAACGGCACGCCCGGCAGCGGCGAGTCCGACAAGGACCAGACCCCTGTCCGGGGCCTGCTAGCGAGCTGGTCGAAGGAGGCCCGCAACCCGGCTGGTGATCGGCGTGGGGTGATCGCGAAGGTGCTGGAGTCACCGAAGGGTCTGCTGGGGACCGATGCGGACGATGGCGACCAGCTGCGTACCATCCGCGCGGCGCCGGGCCTGGCGGCGTGTTTGGGGACCCAGGGCGGGCTGAAGAGGACGAGCACGATGAGCTCGCTGCGGGGGCCTTTGACGCCGACCGGGTCGGTTGTCGCGCCGGGTTTCTCGGAGGAAGAGGCCATCAGCTGCACGCCCGCGGAGAAGACCCAAGCCGCCGCCGCGAAGCGAGCCCTTCGGGCTCGGGCCGGAACCGCGTTCCAGCCGCTCGCTCCCCGGACGCACATCCACACACCTTCCCCGACGAACTCGGCACGAACCCCACTCACCATTGCTGCGCAGACCCTCATCACTCGCCCGCAACACTCCTTCCCGAAGGCCCCCGATCCCGCCCAAACAACCCTCGTCAAGTCTCCGAAGCCTGTCGTGTCCTCCTTGCACCTGGACCAAGCGTCAAACAGCCAAGCGCCGGTCCACCACCCTCCGGACATGAAATACGACACGGATACCTCTTCTCTTGCCAGGAGCGCGTCCTCGTCGGACATCGCCCCTTCCCTTTCGAACACTGCCAGCGACCTCCACAAGCGAGGCTCAAGGGGCTCGTTCCCGTTTCTGTCGAACACGCCTCTGCACCGCGGATCGCCGCACAACGGGTCCTTCAAAGCAAACCAGCACGTGCCGCCGAGCATGCTGGACGGAGGCCCCGCATCCGACTCCCACTCCCCCACATCCAGCTCGCAGCAACTGTTCACTCGCATCGCGCAAACCAACCCGCTTTTCCAACCGCTGGCCCGTTCGCCATCTGCCGCAAGGCTGAGCGCCAGAAGCAGCTTGCACAGCCAGCATGACGCACTGTAGATGTAGGCGTCAATTGCTGCTGTTGGCATGCCTCAGCCTACATACATGAACGAGTCTTGCACACGCCGGCGGAAATCAGCGGCTGAAGGCAGATGCGGACGCATTCCGCCGCGGCCCACCACTGTTACTTTCTTTCAGGTTCGCCTATGTGATATGCGCTGATAGAAAAACCGGCCGAGCTGCGCCTGTCGTCTTAAAGTGGTGCCGCTTCGGCACGCTTCCAAACACCCTTCAAAAACACCTTTCTTACTATGAATACCTCACCGGATAATTTTCCGACGGCTTCGCTCTGTTGTCAGCAGTTTGGAGAGTGTGGCCACCCTCTAGTAGCCCCCACGCCCCTTTGTCAGAATGGATCTCTTGGACAGCAGACGGAGAAAGGAAATCAAACAACCCTCATCTTCGTTCAGCAGTAAGCGCTCGTGCTTGATGATGCAATAGGCCGAGCGCAAAAGATAGCGGCTTCACGAAGTCAGAATAGGCACCTGAAGAAGTAATTCACCAACCAACAATACATATCCGTCCAGGGGTCCGTTGTTTCGTTTTGCGCCGTGATTGGCACGCTTTTTCATCGGTCTTTTTTGTTTTATTTTCCTGCTTCCTTCTTGTTCTAATACATGTTGGTCTTTTCAGAGACCGCAAGCAACCGGCTGTGCTCAGTGTTGTCTGTCCAGGGCCCTACAGTACACGCAGGGACTTTTTTCAGCGCTTCCTTTTTGTCGCATAAGTTCTTGGAAGATTGATATATACCGATGCATTCTGCACACTTCTACAAGGTTAATACCCCCGTCGAAATCCCGAAAACATTGTGATTTCGCCCTCGCTTGCCACACCCACCCTTCCCGTGGCACGCCAAATGAACGTTCGGGCCTGCACCAGGGGCAACACTGACATTAATGGAGTGATCAACGACTTTTGCCGACTTCCGCTTTGAAGCAGGCGAAAGCCCTGCTTCAACGCCGCAAAAAGGCACCAGTGCACGCCACTTAGCGATTCTTGCACACAGAAAGCGCGTATTTTGCTCATAAGGAATTCCTCCAGAGACGGTTAACACGCACGAGAGCTTCGTAAATTTGGCTCTCCGGTCGTACCGTTTCGTAGCACTATATCCTCCTAACCGTACTACCTTTTTGTCCTTTTCACCAACGTACTCGCGCAGCCAAGAATACACGCGTTACAACCGCGGTATACTCGCCGCCAGGCTCGGAGTTCACACTTGGCTCGCAAGCCGGCCGGACGCGGCATTTTTTCCATGCGCGGATGCAGCCGCAGGGTCTTGGTGTTTCTGCTCCGAGCTTCGACTTTAAGGGAGGGTGCATGCACTTGCTGCCGATGGCCGGCGCCGAGCGAGCTACACCGGGTTAGCGCATGGCCTCCACCTTGCACATCATTCTGAGCCGGTCCTTCCCTGAAAGTTCATCAAATTGCCTGCTGTCTATCACAGTTTATGGCGCGCGGGTAAGCTTTCAACCAAGAAGAACCGTCCGTGGTTGTATTGTTTAACACTTGGGCGGCGTCGAAGCTTCACCAGCTTCGGCTGGCGCCATTTGCGCACTCAACCATACGTACGAAAACCTAGACACTCCCATAACTCAAAGCATCTGCAGAAAAACACCTTCTTCCCCCCTCTGGCCTCCGTCGAAAACCGCACCGGTGGCCTTCTTACTTCTACTACTTCTGGCTGGTGCCCGGGGTTCAGCCCTGGAGAGCCCGGGGCTGAAGTGAACCTGCTGGAACAAGTGGACACTTTCTGCGCTGAGTCAATATCACGGTCATTCGTAGTCCTGGAGAGTGGGATCTCTAGTAAAGCAGGGTTAGGCACAAGGCCACACGAAGCACCTCGCACCTGTATATGGTCTCTTTCTGCTGAATGAGGCCTTCCCGACTAATTCCAGAAGTTCGCCGCATTGCGATTCCATGGAGAGGATGGCTAAACCCTACGGCACCCCGCCGATGATTACCCAGAGATACCAAAATCCCAGGGGCTCAAGCATCAAGCCAACGCAAAGGAGAGGCCGACACCCGATCAAGTCAAAACCATCTCCGAACGTGCGTAGGGGGGAGTAACGCCAGAGAACTCACTCGGATGAGCAACGCTTACATTCTTCATTTTAGCGACAAAAGAGCGGAGTTGCCCTCCTTCCTGTTTTGTAGCTGCTTTTTTTTACGGGTGCTGTTGCACATGGCTGCAGCTTGCTTTACTGAGCTGGTGACGAACTCGGTCAAGACTAGTCGGTCGGACGGAAAGGTCCCCATTATTGTTATATTACCCCCTCATCCAGTTACCCACGTGACCCTTACTCGTGTTCCACCCCAATTTTCGCGCGTTCCTGCTTTCGCGTGTTCCTGGGTCTTCGGTTGCCGCAAACCCAAGATCTGCGATGACCTCTAAATACCCAGGGCAGGCCCACACTCTGAAACTACACTTGACTCAACCGCAATGCTTTGAGGTTTTGGTCCAGTCGATGGTGCGGACATTCTGTCCATCGGGATCGTTGAAGTAGCCGCCAGAAGAATTTAACGAATGGCGAAAAGGCTAGCAATCTGTTTCGATCGAGCGGGTAAGCGCGCGTGACATGCAAAGAATATATAAACGTTTCGTGCTCATCTGTCGTGAGAACGACGCATCATTTTTTGCCGCTCGGCAGATGAGGCAATGGTTGCGATTCCAACAGAAAGAATCAGCATGCAAAAAGGAAACGACCGCACAGACCGAGCGGCGGCCCACGAAAACGAAGAATAGAAAACAAAACGACCCCCCCCCCCCCCCCCCCCCAAAAAAAAAAAAAAAGAAGAATGCAAACAACAAGCGAAGTCGACCGACATCAGAAAGAAGTGTATCGTCGACCTTCAGCACAGCACAACCCAAAGAGCACCTGTACCCGGCGCTGCCGGGGAGGTCATGGCATCTGCTCGTTAATATATACACGTTCCGGGATATGGTACGACTGGCACGACTAGGTAGAACCTGGGGGCAATCTCGCTTCTCTGAGGTGATCGGCAAACCAGTTCGCTTTGTGGGGGCAGGAAGACCGCGCGAGTGTTCGTGCACCGAAGCAGTTTTGCAAAGCAACCTTTTTGCACGCATCTCAGGCCTCTCAAAGTTCTACCCAGTCATAACCGTAACGAAAATAACGCTAGAAACAAGCAACGAAACCAATCGTAGCGGACGAGAACCGCCGGCTGATGCACTCAGTTTGGCTGTGAAGAGAAGGTGCGAGAAAACTGAAGCGAACGACAGTTTTGGAACACACGGAGCATCCCCTCTGATCCAGGCGAGTCCTGCCACTTCTGGCAGAGTCCGCTCGACCGTGGGATCCGGAAACTACCGGGATGCGCCCGTGATAGACCCTCATCTCCGCGCCGCGGCGGTCACCACGCAGAAGACCGGCTCGGAATGCTCTGCCGAAACAGCATTGCAGCTCACTGAGGGAACTGGCACTCAGGGAATTGTTCAACTTGCTTGGCTTCACTTCGGACCAATGCCAGCAGCAGGTGGAGTAACGGGGGGGTCGACTCAGTACGAAGGACCACTTTTCCCAATTCTTATGAAATCTGGGAGGGGTCGACTCATTCATTATGAGTAGGCAACGTATGCGATACTGCAGTTGACTAGACCTAGAGTTTGTGCTACTTACGATTGCGGGAGTCGGAGAACCTATCATAGCATGAAGCAGGACCGATTCCCCCTTTCGTGAGAAAAGGCGAAGAATACCTCCAACCTTCCCCCCCTATTTGTGTTGTCAAGAGCAGCGACTCGATTATCCTTAGCGGGATGCCGCGCGCATCAACGGTCAGCTAGGGTCGGCAGAGGGTGCAGTGGTCGGAAGAAGCTTGGATGTGGCAAAGGAAGGCGACACCTTTACAACAACACGAAGGCAGGTTCGCGGAAGAATGCACAATGGCGAGGAAGAGAAAGGACGCAAAGCGACCGCTCGAAGACGACGACTCGAATGAGTGCAAGCACCGAAGCACGACACGGCACGATCGAAGAGGTAGTCACCTGGTGACTAATGCAGACCGTTCGCTGCAGATACTCTGCATTCCAGCTTCGAACTAACGCTAACGGGGGCAAGGGTGAGGCCCACCTATTGGCGTCGGATGAAGTCGACCCTTTTTTTGAGTGCAAAGCTCCCCGCCCCTCGCTGAAACAAAGAGAAAGAAAATAAGAAAAAAAGGGCCAGTCCCTCAAGGTTTCATAGCCCTACTTTGTGGAGTCTCACACTCCCTTCCATTTTCAACATTTAACGTCTTCTTCGAAGACTTGCTAGCATCGTACATGCATGAGAGTGTTCTGTCTAAACATCACGCCCCTCCTAGCATCAAACATGCATCAAAGGTAGACAGTGCTGCCTAAACATTAAGCAAAGGTTTCCCCCCGTCCTCTCCTCCCAGCCCAAGGCTCGACGGTCATCCGGAGACTTTAAAACACCGGCCTTCTAAACCACAACCAACGTTAGAAAAAGGCAACAGCGGTTTCCTGCCTTTCCGGCGCCACTGCCGCCGGATCTGCATCCAGCCAGTCTCGGGCGGGGAATACTCCGCGCCCGGGACGCTGGGGGGCGGAGGCGCCCCACCGGCAGCCGGAAACCATCGTTTCCCCCCCTTTCTCTTCTGTACTATGAATCGCAGGAGCATTCTCCTGGTTGCAGGGGCCGGGGGTAGCTGCAGGCGGCTGCTGCAAAGACCCCAAAGCTCCCCGCAGGCGAAGCGGCGCAAAGCACAGCTAGCGATGCCGACTTCTCCTGAAGGCTTGGACGTGAAGTACACAAGACGATTTCTATAATGAAGTCTTTTCATGACAACCAACTACATATAAAAGGTGTCACGGCATAAGCCGGCAGCCGCTGCTTAACGACTGTGCAGTGGTCCGTGTACTTAAAAGTTCCCAATGCTTAACGGCTTTATAACGTGGGCGGCCCTGAGATTACCCCCTCAGGTGACACCACTTTATCATTAGCCATACTTCAACTTCCTTTGCCTCCAGGCGAGCTTTTCTATACCCTACCGGGGTTCCCCGATGCAGCAGCACACACACACACACCGGCTGTCGGGAGAACTACGGAGAAGAAAGAAACGAAGAAGAGACAAACCTTGCAGCATTCTCTTCCACGGTTGTACTATTATCCATTTGTTCCGAGTCCAAAAAATCGCCGCCCTCCACGTACCTTATTTACGTATTCATTGCGTAAGTATACAGTTAGCATGTCCTGCCGAAGCCGGCGAGGGAAAATCGTTTGATGCTCTTTTTTTGTACACCCCGGACTTCAGCAGCCATATACTTAGTCAATGCGGGAGTGAAAAAGCGCGGGAGTGGCCACTCCCGCATTGAGGGGTCCCACTCCCAGGGAGTGAGGCCGACCGCACAAACGACCGCAAACCCCTCCCGCAATCCGGAGTGGGAGTCCGGGGTGTTAAATAGCGTGCGTGGGGGGGGCAAGAAGAGTCAACCAGCTGAAGCTGAACGAACCAAAACTCCCGCGATCGCTCTCTTGCCTCAAAGTGAGTGCACTCCGTATTCCATTTGCCCCGCCCACGGTTGCTCTTTTCCTTGTCACTTTTTAGCCCGACAACGTAAGGGAGTGCTATTGCTGCTCAGTCTTGCATCAAAATGCCGCTCCAATCTAAAACACAGCCCCAGTCTAAGAAAGAACCTCGTCATTCGGAGACCCAAAAAAGCACCGACTCGTTTACACAACAAACCGCCTGAATCCAAACCGCTCGCCAATCTGCGGACCAGGGGTCCGATATGCAGATATGGTCCTGGAGACCTTGACACACCGTTTTCTTGGTTTAACAG
The DNA here is from genome assembly GCA_030068145.1 of Diplonema papillatum. NCBI lineage: Eukaryota > Euglenozoa > Diplonemea > Diplonemida > Diplonemidae > Diplonema > Diplonema papillatum. The sequence continues at coordinate 49,354 of JAPJBO010000711.1, forward strand.
ACCCAAAAGAAAGAAAGGAAAGGGTGGTGGTACCCCCGAAAACCGAAGCAACGAAGTACGCAAGAACTCTGCATAAACCACGCAGGAACTCCGGAGTACGGGGTGGGGCTACGTTTTTTGTACTCCACGTGCAGCTGGTGGCTAACTGAATGTCTAAGCGGGCCTGACAGGGCTGCTATAACTTGCCACGGTGGCAAATAAATCCAGTGCACTTACAAAATGTAGCCCTCGCCGTTTCACAAACCCAGCTACGCAATACGGGGATTTTGGGGGTCCAGGTGGCCCGTCTGGACAACCGACAGGCGTTCATGGAATCCATCACCAACGAAACCTGAAACCGGTCCGGGGTGAAAACCCTAAACCTTAAGCCCTATACGGACGGGGGACACATATTCATCTATCTCGCTCCGCGCCCACGGCGCAACGACTTGCGCCCGCCGTAGTAGTACGGGATAGTAGTGGGGCGACCGGATACTCCTCGGAGAGATGGTCCCTGCACTCTAACTCGTCTCTCTCTCTCTATCTCAGTGTTCGCGCTAAGGAAAAAAAAGCGGCTGATTTCAGCCGGAAAAAAAAAGATTGTTTGTGCGTGCCGGTTGATCGTTTTCCCACTTGTATTTACCCTGTGTATATTCAGGTAAGGAATTCTGATCAACCACCAAAGCACGCTGCCTACGTCTTTTTAGCCTGCACAAAACATTGAAGGGCAACCCGCAAGATTGTTAGTAAATTTACTAAAAACTGACCGGCTAATAATCAGCCGGCTGATTTCTGGAAGGTCTACCGATCAGAAGGGGCTTACGACCATCTTGCCGGGTGCATCAAGCTGATTGAGCGGCATAGCCAAAGCTTACACTGTTGAAAATCGGCTGATTTCTGTGCGAGTCTGCCGGTATAAAAGGGCTCGAAATTTAATCAGCCGGCAAGCCGGCTGATCGCGCGCCCACTGATCCAGGGGATTAGTTTCCGTTGCAGATTTATAAATAATAATAAATCTGCAAACCGGACTTGGCCGGGGGGAAAAAAAAAAAATGTTCAAAAAACGGTGTCCAAAGTAAATATAGGCGGGGGGTGTGGGGTTTGTAGCGGAAGGCTGCTGAGCCTCCGCTGCTGAGACCCAGCGGCTGCCGTTCAATTGTGTTCAGCTTCGGGTCGGCAGGTTGCAGCTGCCACTGTGCTTCATTTCCAGATCAAGGTCCTGTTTGCCAGTTGAGTATCCCACACGAGCTAAGAGTTGCCCACATATGATAAAGGGGGGCGGAGTTATTTTTGCCCAAATTTTCCGTCGCGCCTTCGGCGCGATGTTGCTAAAAATAACGCTAAAAATGTTGTTGTAAGCACGGCGGCGCACACCAAAACTGTGGACCTGAATCATAGGAAAATAGGTCCCCAGGTCCACCCCCCTTCAGCTGCCTGATGAGACTGTCTGTTTACGATTTTTGACTGTTTTTGGAGCGCGTCCCCATATGGCACCCAACCCCACAGGGAACCCAGAAGCATTCAGAAACCCCCGAAACGCTTGATCCAGACTGGTGTAGGTTGAAAAAACGCCCGCAAAATGTGTCGCCAAACTGACGGGGTGACCATAATTGACCCTAAAGGACCCATGAAGACCCCTCTTTTGCCGAACGAAGTTGTGGAGATGTGTCGGCTCCGCCCCAAGACGCCGTACATCGGCGAAAACGGCACCGAAACACCGCCCAAAACCACCCCATAGTAACGGTCTAAATCTGCAAACCCTGGAAGCCTTCAAACTAATACCCAGCACTGATCTATCTCCGAAAGAAAAAACAACAGGCCCGGAGCTGGAGTTCGGACACTGCGCCTACAGAGTGGGGACGCGTCAAGAATGATCCACGTTTGCTGCCGTGGATAGATTTGCCCCGAAACCTTACCAACGAGGCACCGGTTCCCCGTGGTGCGTGTTGGAGTCGTAAAACCTTCTCGACCCACTGTTTCTGCAGCATCCTGGACAATCTCCATCTCCATCTCCGTCCGTATGGGGTTGAGTACTACTACTGCCTATTGCCTACTGTAGGAGTGTGGCAGCAGCGCATGCGGCGACTACTACTATATGACAAGCGGGAGAACAAAGGGGGAGGGCAAGTTAGTCGGGGGAAACAAATCTTGAAGGTCTGCCGATCAGAAGGGGGTTTCGACAACATGTTGCCGGTGCATCAAGCTGATATCGCTCCATGGGCGGCATAGCCAAAGCTTACACTGTGGAAAATCGGCTGATTTTGTGCGAGTCTGCCGGTAAGAAAAGGGCTCGAAACTTAATCAGCCGGCAAGCCGGCTGATCGCGCGTATACTGGCCGAAGCACAGATAAAAAGCTTCGCTTTTCTTTGTTTTCCGCTGTCCAGCATTGCAGTGAGCCGGCCAGATTTCTTTTTCTTTCTCCTGGCGACGGTTTCGTTATGTCTCTCTTGTTCGTGCGCCTGGTACATTAGGCAGGTTCAGGGGCACGGTACACGTGAGGAGATACAGGCACCGGACACAAGCACCGCTGTGGCAACGAAGGCGTCCTATGAGCATGTGGGCACATAAAGTGCTGTCCAGCATACGAGTTTGCTTTTGTCACGCGCTTTCATTCTTGCACGAGAGCACGAAGCTTTTTGTAGCTCCAGTTAATACCACGGAGTTCCGCTTGTTCGTTCACCATTTCTCGTCCCTTCCAGTGCACGTATCAGCCCAGGCACAGGTAGATACAGGCAGAGGTACTTTGGCACAGTTTTCCCAAACGCTTCATCACCGTGGCTATTTTTGGGCGCGTTCGGTCTGAAGGCAAGCATCAGAACGGGGAACAAGCCGCGCCGGGCTCATCGAAGATGAACCGCACTCGGGAACGGCCACCAATGGATCTAACTCCGGTGCATGACGTGTGGACAAGTCTGGCGCCGCCACCCGTGGCAAATCCAGCACCTACGGTGTATATTAGTGCTGCTGCTGTTAAAAGGCGCAGTTGCATCGAGCTCAGGTTGCAAAGTGACGCCCACCGTATACAGTCGGCCTGCTTCGTCGGTAGCTGCCAACACTGCAGCTTTCCTCGTCGCAGGCGGCAAGAATGCCGACGGAAGATACGTCCTACCAAAGCCCTCGCACCGCAGGCATAGGAGCAGTACCCTGTGGCCGACCTTGGCTCTGTGATGGACGTCGACTTCGCAGCGGACACCATGCCGGCCGGGGTGCGGTCGGTGAGGCTGGTGCCCGAAGCCAAAAGCTGGCAAAGTAGTCCATCTACGGTCATGTTAACACATGACGACGTACGGGCGACGTCGTCGCTTACATGCAGCTGGCTGCATTGGGGTTCCTCTGTGTCTCGTTGAGACGTTTTGACTGCCGAATGCCTCCAACTTTACTTTAACCACTTGGAAGGACGAACTACCACGAAAGTGGTAGTTAATTCAAGAAGGTTTGCGGGTGTCAAGTCCGCGGGTGAGAGGCCAACAACAACAACAACATGGTCGAAAAGTGGTCGCCGTTTGCTTCATCAGAAAGATCTGACACAAATAACGCCGCAAATCTTTGACATGCATCGGAATCCGGGCTCTCAATGGATACCTGAGGTTTGCCGTGAGCCCGCCCTTTTCCCAAATTAACCTCCGTCCTCAAGTGGTTAAGAAGGAGAGCGCCGGTGATCCCCTCCAAGAAGATCAGATCAGGTGTCGTAGTCCGCTTCGGTGGCCGACCCAGTGGGCGGCCGCTGGTCGACGACTGGCCGCGCAGTGGTTTCGGCCACTGCCTGACTCATTTTGTTGGTCTCTTAACCCAAGAAGCAACGATACAAATCGAAGCTCGTAGCAGTTCTCTTTTTTTGAGGTTCGTCTAAGGCCTGCTGCGCGGACCGCCGGGGTCGTACGTACTCCTCCGTTAGATCGTAGGAAGACGAACTTCTGCGGAAGCCATTCGACAAGAATGCCCAGTGCTAAACGATGCCGTCTCAGGATCGAGCCACGTCATTTTTGGCCGCAGCACCTTCTGGCTGTCCCAGCGGGCGTTTTTCTTTTTTTGCATTTCATAGACCGGTCACGGCAGGCCAGAAACCATCCGTTTCTAGTACGAACATATAAATAACGCTAGAACAATGTGTTGCAGCGTTGCCCTTCAATGATAGTGCAGGCTGAAAAGGCGTAGACAGCGTGTTCTGGTGGTTGATCTTAACCTGAAAATTAATCAGGGCAAATACAAGGGGGAAAACGATCAGCCGGCACGCACAATCAAACAAGCCGTGATCAAGTTGTATGCTATGCTCGCACCAGGGCGAACGGGCAAGATGCGGTGAGTTCAAAAGTTGCCGGCCAGGGCCACAACCGGCCCACTGCGCGTGCGTGAATCTGCTCCGGCGCGACGGGGGTTCTGCTCCTTCTGCTTCTTCATCCGTTCTCCTTTTCATCTTTGCTTTATCCTCTGCATCCCGTTTCTTCCTCTCCCCGCCCAGAGCAGGGTTGCCTGGGAGGGGGGTCTTCTGTCCTTTTCGCTTTCTGTCTTCTGAGCCCAATGAAACCCCATCTTTCAGTGTCCTCGCCGCTTCACCTTTCTAAGGTAAAACGACAAGGCTCCTCAGTGCGCTATGCTCCCTGATGGACTTCGCGAGTCCGACCTGAGAAGAAGAGTCAAAAAGCCCGTTCAGCAACAAAGGGAAGGTGCCTGGTAAAGAGCATGGGTAAGAATGACGGTGATTGGTTGAGAATACAAGAGTGACATGCCTGGTAAAAAGTATGCCCGTGAGGAGGTGGCGTGGTTAAGCATAAGAGTGAAGAGGGGAGACGCGAAGAGGAAGGGATTAGCTAGTGGGGACACGAGATTTTGATACTAATTTGGAACGTTGTCATTCGCAGAAGCACTCTGAAAAAGAACGCATATTACAGACAGATACGAGCTGCATGGCAACCCCTGCTCAACATGCATGCGCGTGGGGGGCCAAGACTAAATTCAAAGCGAATCTCTTCTTGGTGTCGGTCGCAACACTTACGAACATGGCTAGCCGTAGTTAAAGTGTATAAGCATACCTACTACCCTCATACTACCCGCCTCACAGCCTCAATGGTCAACCGGAGACCCTAAAACACCGAACCTCTAAACCACAATAAACGCTAAAAACGCGAAGTTCGCGTGAAGCCCTCTCGTACCCGGGTCGTGCACTGCCAGGGGTCTCAGGACAGGTTCAAAAGAAATCCGGAATGTCGGCAATAGGCACCAAAGACACACACACAAGCAGTATGTGTGCCACGTACTGCCACTACCGCAGATACGATACGCACCGTAGTAAACGATGAAGAATTTCCCACGACAATGGTCACCCGAAGACTTGAAACCCCCGCATCTCTGAGCGAACTTACACTTTAGGAAAAGGAAAAGCGGGACAAGACATCTGACCAATGCACTCGCCCGTTGTCCGTTTCGGGGTCTTGTGGTGTGTCGCCCTGCTGCGCGCGACAATTGGGAGTGCGAACGAGGCAGCTTGCGTCAATGAGACGATGTTCTGCAACACAACGCATCTTCAATGCGACGCCGATGTCGAGTGCAACCTGATCGGTGACACGTGGGGCTGCTGCGGCAACGCGACCGCGGTCGAAGGAGCGAGTGACGATGATTCGTCGGAGCTCGGGTCGGCCACCATCGCGCTGGTCCTCCTCGGCTGCTTCGGGATCGTGAGCACCGTCGCGTTCGTGGTGTTCAGGGCACCGGCGGCGTCGTTCTCGGCGGAGACCCTCGTCGAGAACGACGAGGCGTGGCGGGAAATGCGGCCTTGATCGGTTCCTGCGCCTCCCGCAGCCCGAAACAAGGCAACCTCGCTCGAAAAGTCTCGAGTGCTGACCGGATGGGGCTGAAAGTATCTTAGGCAGAACCCATACCCAGTGGAATAGTGGCTGCACACCTATGGACAAGGCAACGTCGACGGTGATAGCCTCCTTTGGTCAGAACAAGGCAACTCGCTCAAAAGGTCGAGTGCTGACCGGATGTGGCTGAAAGTATCTTCTGCTGCGGCAACGCGACCGCGGGCGATGGAGGAGCGTGTGACGATGATTCGTCGGGGCTCGGGTCGGCCACCATCGCGCTGGTCCTCCTCGGCTGCTTCGGAGCACCGTCGCGTTCGTGGTGTTCAGGGCACCGGCGGCGTCGTTCTCGGCGGAGACATTCGGCGAGAACGACGAGGCGTGGCGGGAAGGAGATGCGGCCTTAATCGGTTCCTGCGCCTCCCGCAGCCCGGAAAAAGGCAACCTCGCTCGAAAGGTCTCGAGTGCTGGCCGGATGGGGCTGAAAGTATCATAGGCAGAACCCATACCCAGTGGAATAGTGGCTGCACACCTATGGACAAGGCAACGTCGACGGTGATAGCCTCCTTTGGTCAGAACAAGGCAACTCGCTCGAAAGGTCTCGAGTGCTGACCGGATGTGGCTGAAAGAATCTTGGGCAGAACCCATACCCAGTGGAATAGTGGCTGCGCACCTGAGGACAAGGCAACGTCGACGATGTTAGCCTCCTTTGGTCAGAATCTTGAGTGCTGACCGGATGTGGCTGAAAGTATCTTCTGCTGCGGCAACGCGACCGCGGGCGATGGAGGAGCGTGTGACGATGATTCGTCGGGGCTCGGGTCGGCCACCATCGCGCTGGTCCTCCTCGGCTGCTTCGGAGCACCGTCGCGTTCGTGGTGTTCAGGGCACCGGCGGCGTCGTTCTCGGCGGAGACATTCGTCGAGAACGACGAGGCGTGGCGGGAAATGCGGCCTTGATCGGTTCCTGCGCCTCCCGCAGCCCAGAACAAGGCAACCTCGCTCAAAAGGTCTCGAGTGTTGACCGGATGGGGCTGAAAGAATCTTAGGCAGAACCCATACCCAGTGGAATAGTGGCTGCACACCTGAGGACAAGGCAACGTCGACGATGATAGCCTCCTTTGGTCAGAATCTTGAGTGCTGACTGGATGTGGCTGAAAGTATCTAAGCCAGAACCCATACCCAGTGGAATCGTGTGGGCTCCGTGCAAGGCAACGTCGACGATGATGGCCTCCTTTGGCCGGAACAAGGCAACCTCGCTTAGGCAGAACCCATACTCAGTGGAATATTGTGGGCTACGAACCTAAGGACGAGGCAACATCGACGATGACAGCTCCTTTGGCCGGAACAAAGGCAACCTTGCTCGAAAGGCCTCGAGTGCTGCCTGGGTGTGGCTGAATGTGTCTCGGCCAGAGATTGCCATCGTTGGTCAGAACAAGGCAACCTCGCTCAAAAGGTCTCGAGTGCTGACCGGATGTGGCTGAAAGTATCCCAGTGTGACCTAAGGACAACCAACATTGATGAAGATAGCCTCCCTTGGCCGGAACAGGGTAACCTCGCTTGAAAGGTCGAGTGCTGCCTGGATGTGGCTGAATGTCTCGGCCTGAACCCCTGCCCAGTGTACGTGACCCCGGCGTACCTGAGGACAAGACAACCTCGACAATGATCGCCTCCCGACCGCTTTAGTGGCAGTGGTGCTTTTGGGTATCTTGTGGTGCACGTTTGAAGGGCGAGCAAAATCTAGATGACTAAAAGCATCCGACTACGGGCTTCATCGGTTTTGGAGCCAGCCATGCTGGCGCAATGAGGTCGTCCCTTGAAGTCCCCCTTTTGATGAGTGAAGCCAGAGGAACTTGCAACAGCATGTGCGGGCAGTTGCAACACTGGCTGGCAGCTAGAGCTCGCCACATTCGTGATGCGCCGCCCTTCAACAACGACACATTTCAGTTTTCTGTTGCGACGGAAAACCCCCGTGCAGCGAACGCCGCCGCAAGATGAAACCTCGCGCTCTGTCCGTCCGCTGAAGGATCCTGCCCCATCCGCGTGTTGGAAACTCAGCCCGACTGGGACAGGTGCCCACTTGTTCGTGACCCACTTGGTCATGAACTTAAACCTACACACACCCGCACTTCGACGTGTGGTGTGCAGTTTCCTGAACCCGTATAAGTGAGTTGTTCGACCTCTCCGTGGGGCTCGCCATGATTTCCATCCTGGCGTAGTCCTGCGGTAGCTCGCCGCGACTTGCGCACTCACGGGGCAGCAGCCAACTACTCGTAGTTGCAACCAGTACTCAGTTTTTATGTCACTCACACACAAGCGCTAACAGTGCGCGGACTCACCCGGTGCCTCTATCCAGTGTGCTCCCCAGTGTGGATGCTGGCCCAGCTGTTTCGCGGGGCCGATGCATCCTCTGGGCTGCGAATGTCCTCTGGCTGTGACGAGCCACAAACAGCCGCCCGACAAGACAGACTGACACCGCTGTCCTGTCCGCAGACACTCAGGTTCCGCGTTGATGATAATCCGCCATAGTGTGTGTCCGTAGCTTAAAGGGCCGAAAACATAGTGCAGATGGATGAGTGTGTGGTGTTGAACACATACCGATGCCACGCACGTTCTTGCAATCCTTGTCGCGCGTATGGCAAGAACACGGGACACCTTTTGCATACAACCTCCCCGCTTTCAGCTCCTTGGGCTTCTTTTCATTCCTTGCCATCGCTCAAAGCCGATCGAAGCTCGAGTCGGCAGTTGCAGGCACAGCACGGAAGAAGGCACGAGCCGCGGATAGCACCGCGGCCACTCTCCACATGGACTTCCTGGGAGTTGATGCGGAGGTCACAACGCAGGTACCAGGGAAAGCCTGCTACATGGGAGCCAAGCTTGACGTGTTCGGCAGAGAATTACCACAGGCATAACTGGCTTGTGGCAGCCAAGCGTTCATAGCGACGTTGCTTTTTGATCCTCCGATGTCGGCTCTTCCTAACCTAGACCTAAGCAGAATTGTCTAAGGGTTGGATTGTTCACCCACTAACAGGGAACGTGAGCTGGGTTGAGGTTGAGCAGACCGTCGTGAGACAGGTTGGTTTTACCCTACTGATGGAGAGAGAGGCCGGCGCCTTAGCTAAGAAGTCGTGGGGCAGCGTGTCCCGGTAGTTGTTCAGAATTCTTAACATGTAAGTGAAACTGGAAACCGGGTAAATACGGGTGGAAAAACGAGGCACGCACAACCGAAGCGAAGCGCCTGTCTTCTTCACATCAAAATGTGTCCCATTTTTTTAGTCTAGCTTCACACACAGGACACTGGGAGGGGTAACTCCCTGTGGGACAGCGGGGGCAGGGAGGGGGGGAGGGGGAAAGCACAATGTTCGGGGGAGGAAGTAAGTGAAGCTGGAAACCGGGGTGGAAAAACGAGGCATGCACAACCGAAACGAAGCACCTGTCTTCTTCACGTCAAAATGTGTCCCATTTTTTAGTCTAGCTTCACACACAGGACACTGGGAGGGGTAACTCCCTGTGGGACAGCGGGGGCAGGGAGGGGGGGGAGGAGGAAGGCACAATGTTCGGGGGAGGAGGCTTCGGCGGCGGCTTCGGGCAGCCCGCCGCCGCCGCCGGCGGGTTCGGCCAATCCGCCGGCCTGGGCGGCTTCGGCGCCGCCGCCAGCAGCGGCGGCGGGTTCGGCGGCGCCTTCGGCGGCGGCGCTTTCGGACAGCAGCAGCCGCAGCAGAGCGCCGGAGCCTTGGCGCCGTTCGGAGCGCAGTCAGCCGGCGCCTTCGGAGCAGCGAACCCGTTCGGCGGCGCATCGGGCGGCGGCTTCAGCGCGTTTGGAGCCAGCCAGCCCGCCGCCGGCGCCGGAGTGCAGCAGCTGCTGCCGCAGCGGAGCGCCGGCGCCTTGGCTAAGAAGTCGTAGGCAGCGTGTCCCGGTAGTTGTTTCAGAATTCCTAACCTGTAAGTGAAACTGGAAACCGGGGTGGGAAACGAGGCATGCACAACCGAAGCGAAGCGCCTGTCTTCTTCACGTCAGAATGTGTCCCATTTCTTAGTACTAACAATCTTGTGGGTTGCCCTTCAATGTATTGTGCAGGCTAAAAAGACGTAGGCAGCGTGTTTTGGGGGTTGATCAGAATTCCATACCTGAATACACACAGGGTAAATACAAGTGGGAAAACGATCAACCGACACGCACAAACAACTAGCTTCACACACAGGACTGGGAGGGGTAACTCCCTGTGGGACAGCGGGGGCAGGGAGGGGGGGGAGGAGGAAGGCACAATGTTCGGGGGAGGAAGTGGAAACCGGGGTGGAAAAACGAGGCATGCACAACCGAAACGAAGCACCTGTCTTCTTCACGTCAAAATGTGTCCCATTTTTTAGTCTAGCTTCACACACAGGACACTGGGAGGGGTAACTCCCTGTGGGACAGCGGGGGCAGGGAGGGGGGGAGAGGAGGAAGGCACAATGTTCGGGGGAGGAAGTGGAAACCGGGGTGGAAAAACGAGGCATGCACAACCGAAACGAAGCACCTGTCTTCTTCACGTCAAAATGTGTCCCATTTTTTAGTCTAGCTTCACACACAGGACACTGGGAGGGGTAACTCCCTGTGGGACAGCGGGGGCAGGGAGGGGGGGGAGGAGGAAGGCACAATGTTCGGGGGAGGAGGCTTCGGCGGCGGCTTCGGGCAGCCCGCCGCCGCCGCCGGCGGGTTCGGCCAATCCGCCGGCCTGGGCGGCTTCGGCGCCGCCGCCAGCAGCGGCGGTGGGTTCGGCGGCGCCTTCGGCGGCGGCGCTTTCGGACAGCAGCAGCCGCAGCAGAGCGCCGGAGCCTTGGCGCCGTTCGGAGCGCAGTCAGCCGGCGCCTTCGGAGCAGCGAACCCGTTCGGCGGCGCGTCGGGCGGCGGCTTTGGGCAGCCAGCGGCGGGGTTCGGCGCGTTTGGCGCCAGCCAGCCCGCCGCCGGCGCCGGATTCGGTGCCGGAATGCAGCAGCAGCAGCAACCCGGCGGTGCCGTGCACACCGGGTTGCCCGAAGGCAAGTTCCAGTCGGTTGCGAAGTCGGACCACGAAGGGAAGTTCAACATGCACACGATCACCGCGACGCCGCAGTTCGAAGCCTGCCATAACATCTCCGTCGACATGGTCCACTGGGAAGAATACCGGAAGGCCAACAACGTCGCCCAGGGCGGGCAGCCAGGCACCCTGTTCCAAGTTATCGCGCAGAAGTTCCCCTGCCCCGGGACCGGCCCCACGAGCGAACCGCTCACCGCCGCCGCCGCCGGCGGCGCCTTCGGCGCGCCGGCCGCAACAGGTGGTTTCGGCTCCGCCTTCGGGGCCCCCGCGTCTTCGGCCGCCGGCTTCGGCGGCTTCGGACAGCCCGCGCAGACAGGCTTCGGGTTCCAGCAGCAGAGCGCCCCTGCCTTCGGGCAGCCAGCGGGGTTCGGGGCGGCGGCGGGCGGTGCCTTTGGGCAGTCCGCTCCCGCCTTCGGCGGCGGCGGTGCCTTCGGCGCCGCGCAACCCGCGTTTGGCGGTGGATTCGGTCAGGCCAGCAGCTCCGCTGGCTTCGGCGGGTTCGGCGGCGGCGGCTTCGGCGCGAGCAGTGGCGGCGCGTTTGGTGCGTTCGGACAGGCCAACCCTCAGCAGCAGCAGCAACCTGGATTCGGCGGCGCCTTCGGCCAGCAGCAGCAGCCTGCGCAGGCGACCACTGGTTTCGGCGGGTTCGGCGCGGCCGCGACGCCCGCCTTCGGCGGCGGTGCTTTCGGGCAGCCTCAGCAGCAGGCCGCAAATCCCGGGCTTGGCGGCTTCGGTGGCGGCGCCTTCGGCCAGCCCCAGCAGAGCGCCGGTGCCTTCGGCGGCGGCGGTGCCTTCGGACAACCGTCGTCGGCCGGCTTCGGCGGCGGCACGTTCGGTGGGGGTGCCAATCCGTTTGGCCAGCCGCAGGCTGGGGGTGCCGGGATGTTCGGCAGACCCGGAGGTGCAGCTGGTGGGACTGGGTTCGGCGGAGGCTTCGGGCAACCGTCCGCCGGCGCCTTCGGACAGCCGTCGGCCGGCGGGTTCGGCGGCGGCTTCGGGCAGCCGCAGGCCGGGGCTGGCGCATTCGGCGCGGCGCCGGCCGCCGGCGGCGGCTTCGGTGGGTTTGGGGGTGCCGCCGCTGGCGGCGGGGGCGCCTTCGGGCAGCCTGCTTCCAGCGGTGGGTTCGGCGGCGGATTCGGCGGCGGGTTTGGCCAGTCTTCGTCTGCCGGCTTCGGTGGGGGGTTCGGCGGCGGTTTCGGGCAGCAGGCCAGCGCCCCGGGGGGCTTCGGCGGCGGCGGGTGTGCGCTTTTATCTTTTTGTAGACCCTAAAAGGAAAAAAATGATGCAGCCTACTAGCTTGGGGGGGGTCAGCTGGTCGCCAGACCAGAGTTGGTCTGGAAACTGGTCTGGGCAGGGATTATCCTGTATGGTTAAAAATTTTTTTTTCACCAAAAAAAAAAAATTTCTGAAAACAGGCCGGTGAAAAAAGATTTTTTAACCATGGGGTTTCTGGTGAAAACTTTTTGGCAAGGTACCCAGGCTACAGGCTCAGATCCTGGAGTCGTAGTTGCTGTTTTGTGTGTACACAGCTTGCCAGCGATGTGGTCCAGAAATATCTATGGGGCATGATGGGCGTTGGGATTAGCGTGTTGGGGGGCGCCTGTCGTGAGCAGCTTCGCCTTGCCTCGATTCGTTGAAAGGCGTTGAGGCCATCATGCCATAGTGCCCACTGGGACTGACAAGTGAAGGCTACAACAAAGTGGAGAAGCAGCAGCCAGATTGAGTTTTCCATCACACCCAGTAATCAGTCACTGGAGGATCGTTTGCTATCCTGAAGCTCACAGGCCTGACAGGATTTTGAAACTAAAAGAGATGTCGCTCACCGCATTTGGTTTTAGTGGTAGCACTGTGGTCGACACTGTGCTAACATATGACACTACTGTGTGGGACACAGCTTGCTTCAGCAATCCATGCTTTCCCACGCGCAGCGTGGGAAAAAAATTTTTCTGGCCATATCAAAGATTTTTTAACCGGGATTTTTCAGAATTTCGGGGATTAGAATAACCCCTGGGTCCAGGGATTTATACGCCGGTCTAGATGGGCGGGTCACCCGTCCATCCTCAAAAAAAAAAAAAAAAAAAAAAAACCCACGGGCTGGCGGGTGTGGGTAGGCTACCACAGCAGTCATAGGGGGTCATGGGGGGGCCCATAGGGGGTCCATAGGGGGGTCATGGGGGGTCCATAGGGGGTCCCAGGGGGGTCATAGGGGGGGGGGGGTCATGGAGGCGAGCAAGCGGCCAAACCCGGCGAGACACAGCCGAACTTCCAACCGCAGTGGTGGATTCTATCACGCCCAACTCAGGATGGGGCCGGGACAATGCCGGGGAAAAGGAAGGACATGCTAGGGCAACATACGTTGTTCAGCTCCTGGAAGAGACAGTGCACGGCAACCCAGCCAGCCTGTGATGCACGGTGATGCACAGTGATCCACGCTAGTGCGGTGTGCACAGTGACACGATAGCGCATGGTGGTGCATAGTGATCCACAGTGGAGGACAGTGGTGGCACTAATTTTCGGGCCCTCAACGACTTTGCAGGGCTGGCTGGGGTGGCTGGACAGGCTGGACCACCACTGGGGGGGGGGTCTGGGGGGTCGACAAACACGTGCTCGGCACCCCGGTGCAAAAGACGGGTACCCGTCCATCTACATGGACTATTGCTCTAGGCCGAAATCCCCTTATAAATCCCTGGGTCTGGGTCAAAAAAAAAAAAAAATCTCAGCTATTATTGTTTTCCCGGAGAAACCGGCTACCCACAGTGTACTACTACAGTGTGTACAGGGTACCACAGTGTACTACCACCGTGCACCACGGGGTACCACAGTGTGCTACCACGGGGTACCACAGTGTACTACCACCGTGTTCAACCACCGGGTGCATTGGAAGAGGTCATGCTGGGGCTGCTGAAGTCATCGAACCTTTCGACGGCATTTCCAGAGACAAACAATCTGTTTGCCATTGCTGTTGTCCTGCCAATGGGGACAGCATCGGTCGAGCGTGTCTTTTCAAACATGAAAAGGGTGTTGACAAAAGCCAGGAAGAGGCTTCACGAGCAGACGCTGACCGACGTGCTAATGCTCGGGCTCAATGGCCCGTATGAACGTGGCAGTGGCATCCCAAGGAGCGCTATAAAGGCGTACCTCAATGCGTGGATTGCGAGCCCAAGAACACTGAACTTCGCCACGTGGCCGGAGTATGAAGCGTGCGTCGACAAAGTGGGGGTCATGCGCAAAGATATGATGACTAACCCAAGCCCTTCACTGACGCTGTTGTAGGCCCACTCGTCCCTTTGTTTCCCACTGACGCTGTTGTAGGCCCACTCGTCCCTTTGTTTCCCACTGACGCTGTTGTTGGCCCACTCGTCCCTTTGTTTCCCACTGACGCTGTTGTAGGCCCACTCGTCCCTTTGTTTCCCACTGACGCTGTTGTAGGCCCACTCGTCCCTTTGTTTCCCACTGACGCTGTTGTTGGCCCACTCGTCCCTTCGTTTCCCGTAGCAGGCGTATGGCTTTCTTCGTTCTTTGTCCACCATGCCACCGCTATCCGGTACGACTTCGCTCTGCAGGCATTCGTTGCCGAACGGGGGTGTCTGCCCTCCCCCTGTGCACAAAATCTGGATACAGACCAGTTTACCAGTTCCGGGCTCGGGGGTCGAGGTCAGAGCTAGTACGCTGAAATGATGGATGGTAAAAAAAAGACTGGTATAGTAAATAAGATGGATGGTAAAAAAGAAGAATTATCCATCATATTTACTCTCCATCGTATTTACGCTGTGTGTGCAAAAGCACTTTGCAGAAATGGCGAATCAGAGATACTTTTCCAGGAGCTGACTTTTTCTTGGTGTGTTTTTCCCCCACTTCGAGCCAGGAGTGTGGCCCAGCAAAATGCACCAAGTGTTATGTCTGTCGACAACACTGACAAGGCAGATTTCTTCTCAGAAAACTACGCACACTTCTTAAGCCGGAGAGTTTTGAAGCCGCGAGTGCCCTTTGGCGAAGGCAGAATCGGAGCGCGCAAGTGGCAAAGTCTGACAAAGTCGTCAGAAAGAACATCAAGCCCGTTTGGCGAGAAGCCGACAAAGAGCGTATCGCCCGCCTTGTTGCGAAGTACGGGCAGTCCTCTGTCATTAAGCAGTGGAAGCGCGATCCGTCTACCCGACGACCCACCGATGCAACTGCTGTGAGATTCTTCAAGCAGTCGAAGAAACTCTTCTCCAAGCCACCACCGAAAAGAGGCAGACACCATCCTCACAACCGAGGAAGAAGATCTACGTAGCTCCTCACGGCGGCCCGAAACGATGAAAGAGAAAACATGGATCATCCCGGCCATCCATTGTCGGTCAATGCCGGCAAGAGTTGACAAAAAGGTGGTACAGCTTCCTGTTGCCGTAGGAAGTGGCATGTCAAAATGAAGCTACTTGAGCCGAACCAGAAATTTGCTGAGTTGAGCTGGCTACATAGGGATGCTGGAAGGTTGAATTGGCCTCTGAGGGCATATTTTTCTCATAAGTGCGTCTTCTTGTTGCGTTAGTGGGGAGTCATAAGTGCACATAGGCCTCCCCACCCCCCAAAAATTATGGATGGTAAAAATGATGGATAGCCAGCACAGATGGATAATTTTTACTATCCATCATTTTTCCTTTTAGGGTATACGCACCTGCTTTGTAGGAAATACTTGAGGAGACTGCCAGTTGCGAAATCCGGAAGGAGGTAAATGTGCGTACGACGATCGCGCACCTCCTGCCGACACGGCTCGACCCTCAACGACTGCCGCATCTCGCCGTGGATCTGACTACGAACTTGTCACTAGCTACCAGCAGCGGTTGCAGCCGTCGCGGGTTGCACCGCGATGGAAGCGCGCCAAGAGCGACCCCATCCGGTGTCACGTAGCGAAAGGCAGGCATAGTGTGGTGCTCATCGGCATCCCTTCTATCGCAACAATATTCCAAATCTCAAAGGAGGTAACTGTGCTGTAGTCCACACGAAACACAGGTAAATCTGGGTTTAGTGGCGGGCGTAAGCGGTCAACAAAAAATACCCACGTTGTAGTTGTATTTGGTTTCTCCCCCTCTAGCCTCCTTCGAAAATGAGCACAAGGCAGTCCCTCGAGTATTTTTTAGCGACAGGCAGTGTGTGAGGAAACTGAACCGCCCCCCAAGTAGGACCTTCTGATCATGATCATTTGCCAGTTTGTCACCTGAAACCACGTCGAGGACTTGGGTTCAGGGTAGTGCGGCCAACGAAAATTCTAGTTTCCCTTTCTACTTTCTCCTACTCTCGCGGTGTACGGGGGTTTTATGGTAGCAAGCTTGTCCATGTTAAAGCAAGGTTTCACACGAACACATAAACAGAATCACCCCCGCCTCACAAGTCAAACGGAACTTCAAAAAACCGACCGCTTACTACAAGAAACAGTCTACAAAAGCAATGTGCGAGGAAGCTGAACCGTCCCCAAGTAGGGTCTTCTGAGCATGATCGTTTGCCAATTTGCACGTGCGGTCAATGAAAACTCTAGTTTCCCTTGTCTACCTTCTCCTACTCTCGCGGTGTCCGGGTTTTGTCGTATACGATCCCATCACTCAGGTTCGGCGCAAGTTCCAGCGGCGGCTTTGGAGGATTCGGAGCCCAGTCGTCGGGAGGCTTTGGCGGCTTCGGGGCAGCGTCGAGCGGCGGTTTTGGTGGCTTTGGCGGAGGCGCCGCGTATGTAGCGAATCACCTTTTTTAAGAATACAAGAATACCCGCTTAACCACTTAAGGACGGAGGGGGGGCAGGGTTAATTTGGGACAAAGGGGGGCTCCACGGCTAATCTCAGGTTTCCGTTGAGAGAGAGCTCAGAGCAGGATTTCTGCCCGATGAAGGACGCGTTTCAGAGATTTGTGTCAGATCTTTCCAATACAGCAAACAGCGGCCACTTTCGACCATTCTTTGGCCTCTCACCGCGAACTTGACACCCGCGAACTTTCTTGAATTAACTACCACTACAATGGTAGTTCGTCCGGAAGTGGTTAACAAAGTTTGACCAGGAATCGCAACAACAGTTCAGCAGGAAAGAGGGACACTCGTGGACAAAATGCCTGGACAAGACAGAGCGCAGAAAAGCTGCGGCAGACGACACTGTTCAGCGCAGTTCCGAAGGTGAGCCGTCCAGAGACAATTAACAGCCTCGCGCGGGTGGATGCTGCGGGCCTTCAGGAACTCGATGGGAGACCACTCATGCCGTTTTCTTTTGTCTGGAACCGGAAATTTTATTAGTCGTATAAGATCGCAGATCTTAGAAGTTTAATATATCCGACGAATACCTAACACTCGTACAAGGTTAAATAACCCCGTCGCTATCCCGAAAACATCGTAACTTCACCCCTCGCTTGCCCACACCCCTGCCCCCCTTTTTTTCTGAAGCCGTGTCCTGAGGCACGACGATTGTGACGAACACACCGAATCACTGCCTGGCCTTTCTACTTTCGATTTATGCATCATCCGCGACGGTGAAGACGAAGCAGCAGACGGAGTCAGTATACACAGTAGGAGGAGGATGTATTATTCCCACCTGTTCGCCAGCCTTTTTTACGCCCATCCAGGGGGAAACATGTCCGAAAACCATCCTTGGTCGTGGATGCGCAAAAAGTCACCATCTTTAACCCCTCAAACTGGTGGGATCCACAGTAGAAAACTTAACTTCCCAAGTCCACCCCATGTACACCCCAAATAGGGCAAAAAGGCGATCTCTGGCGATTTCTTTGCATTTAGTGCTTCCCGTGAACTTCCCAACTTCCCAAGTCCACCCCATGTACACCCCAAATAGGGCAAAAAGGCGATCTCTGGCGATTTTTTTGCATTTAGTGCTTCCCGTGAACTTCCCAACTTCCCAAGTCCACCCCATGTACACCCCAAATAGGGCAAAAAGGCGATCTCTGGCGATCTTTTTGCATTTAGTGCTTCCCGTGAACTTCCCAACTTCCCAAGTCCACCCCAAATAGGGCAAAAAGGCGATCGCTGGCGATTTTTTTGCATTTAGTGCTTCCCGTGAACTTCCCAACTTCCCAAGTCCACCCCATGTACACCCCAAATAGGGCAAAAAGGCGATCTCTGGCGATCTTTTTGCATTTAGTGCTTCCCGTGAACTTCCCAAGCACTTCCCGAGTATACCATGCAGGGTCAAAACCTTGTGTCTTTTTAAAACGCTCCCGCGGGGCCGATGGACCCCAAAATTTGTTTTTTTGGAAAAAAAAAAAAAACTTTGCTCAACTTCCGCAAAAATTACCGCAGTTTTTGTTCCAAATTTTTAAAATTCAAAAAACCCATTTTTTTTTTTTTTTCCGGAAATAAAATTTTGGCCATTTCCAAAAAGACACAAGGTTTTGACCCTGCATGATACCCCTTATACACCCAAGTGAGGCCACCGGACCACACCACAAACAGTTAAAAACACCCTTCACAAGCTCCCTGAGGCTCTGAAGGACTGTCTGCCAACAACAGTCAGCCTGTTAGCTTCTTTGTGCTAAGCTGTTAGCACCAGAAATGTTCTACAAAGCACCCGATTCTGCTACGACGCTCCGAAAAGCAGAGCGCCCTTCCATACAGTTTTTGAGGGCGATGGGTACGAAACAGTGCACGCGTTCGTCGAGATGATCGGAAGGGCAGCCGTGGCTGTCAAAGCGCAGGCGCCCATAAAGAGCTCGAGCAAGGATTGCGCGTGGAGGACGAGCGTGCCGCCGCAGTACGTCAGGCCAGCGGGAGCAAGGACGTTGTCCGAAGACGCCGACACTTACCCTTTCGCTGACGGAATTTCTGCTCTTCGTGCTGTCTGAGAACTGCCCAGAAGAAACAGTCTAGAAAGGGAGTTACCCTTTCGCTGACGGAATTTCTGCTCTTCGTGTTGTCTGACGAGAACTGCCCAGAAGAAACAGTCTAGAAAGGGAGAAGTAAGAACACGTCTTTGTAACTGATATCACCAGCGCAAGGGAATGTTGAGTGACTGCCTTAACCCGGGGAAACGAGCTTGGGCGAGGTCACCGGGGGGGTTAGGAAGGGTGGGAAAACTTGACTTCTTCTTTGAACCCACCACACCCTGAAGGCTGTGCGAAGTTCTCTAATCGACTTTCGATGCAGATTATCGCTACAGATTCTTTGCATTCTAACCCAGGAGCAATGATTGCGGTTTGAACGCATCTCCAACTCTTACCACTCATCGGTTTCAGGGACTTTTAACCCTCTTTTCAAAGTTCTTTTTTTTTTTGCATCTTTCCATCACTGTACTTGTTCGCTATCGGCCTCCGGGTAGGTGAACCCTTGGTACAGAGCGACGAAGGCGAAGAGCGTCATCGCGGGGAACCTCATTCCTTGCGCGCTGATTGCCGACGAGCCCGGCGCCCTCCACCGTCCTCCACAATGCTCGTGAAATGAAAGAAATGCTCGTGTTGTGAAAACAATGCTCGTGCGTGCTGGGGGGTGAAGTCCTTCACCGTCCTCCATAATGCTCGTGAAATGAAAGAAATGCTCGTGATGTGAAAACAATGCTCGTGCGTGCTGGGGGGTGAAGTCCTTCTGTGTGGGAGACGTCATTTTGTGCAGGGAAGACTGTTTGTGCGCACTGGCGGAACTAGTAAGTTTCGTATGCCAACCACTAATTTTACGTACGAACAGTGCATTGAAATGGAAACACAAAACAACCCTGTTCGAGAGTGCGGGGGCGAAGTCCTTCTGTGTGGGGGAGGTCATTTTTTGCGTCTGTTTGTGCGCACTAGGAAACTCATGATTTGGTAAGTTTCATGTAGTACGCTGCCAACTACTAATTCTTACATATGGTACGATGCCAAAACCCCCCCCCCCCCCCCTTTGCACTAATAAATTCTTTTTTGATGTCACCCTATACTGGCCCTGAAACCCCACCTGTGTGGCCCAAAACGGTTTCCAAACGGTTTTTGGCGGGCTGAGTCGAGGTAAAGGGGTCTCTGAAGGCCCACGAATAGGCCCAGGTGGGCCCAGGTGGGCCCCGGAGCGGGCACTCAGTGCGAGGGGGGGTGCCCCCAAAATGGGGTCATTTTCAAAGCCTCGCCACTACTCAAGCTAGTCAAACACCTTCTGGCCTCCAGCGGGAAACCCAGACTTCAAAACGACAAGATCGGCTGTGTTGCGCTGTAGATAGCCACCAGCGGGTCCTCTTGAAGCCGAAGAATGTTCTCAGGGGTCACCGATAGCCCTACTTGGCCACCCCGCCTGCAGCGCCTGCGGTGGGCAGGCACACGTTGTAAATAGAGTGGGTGCAGCAGGTGCACCCTGCCTAGAATCCGGCTTTACCAGCAATACTAATTAAGAATTAAGGTTGACCCAGAAAAACGGAAACTAAGAGAGGAGAAAATGCCAAAGATCACGGGTCTGGAGTTCGTGGAGTGATCGGTGAGAGCAATGCAGAAGTTGTCGCCGTTTCATGAGGAAACGAGACGTGGTCAGTCCTTGCAGAGACGACTCGTAGCCAGCAGGACCTTTTGCGAAAAGGTCTCTGGTGAGGACCTGATCGGTTTCTTTCTCGCCCTAATGACAGAGGAGGAGAAGGTTGCCATCTGGATGCGCCTTTCTGGTAGGCTTTCAGAAGCCTTCAACAGCCTTGACGACGAGGCGAGCCGGCGACGCATCGTGAGCGGTTTGGACTGGGCACGTGCCCGGTACAGGGCTGTTGGAATGGTCGTGGGTGACAATCTCTGAAAGAACCGGGGAAAGGCTGCCGAGATTAGCGTTGGCGGGGGACAGTCGTCATCTTGGTTCTTTTGCATTTTTCCACCTTATATTCTGCGTTTTCCTTGTAAGCACTGTGTCTCAAAAGCGGGTGAAGCCGGATTCTAGGCAGGGTGCACTTGCATACCACACATTCTAAGCGTGTGCCTGCCCACTGCTGGCGCTGCACACATGGGGCTAACTGTGACCCCCGAGAGCATTCTTCGGCTTCAAGAGGACCCGCTGGTGGCTATCTACGGCTGAACACAGCCGATCTTGTCGTTTTGAAGTCTGGGTTTCCCGCTGGAGGCCAGAAGGTGTTTGACTAGTTTGAGTAGTGGCGAGGCCCGAAAACGACCCCATTTTTGGGGGCTCTCCCCCTCGCGCTGAGTGCCCGCTCCGGGGCCCACCTGGGCCCACCTGGGCCCACCTGGGCCCACCTGGGCCCACCTGGGCCCATTCGTGGGCCTTCGGAGACCCCTTTACCTCGACTCAGCCCGTCAAAAACCGTTTGGGACTCGTTTTGGGCCACACAGATGGGGGTTCGGGGCCAGTATGGGGTGATGTTAAAAAGGTTTTTATTAGTGCAAAGGGGGGGGGGGGGGGGGGTTTGGCATCGTCTCATATTAACAGTGCATTGCAGGGGTACCTAGCCCCCCCCCCAAACTTTTTATTTAGCTTACCTAGCCCCCCCCGCATAAGATGGATAAAAAACTCGGGGTTTGGCGGTATCCATCTTAATCAAGGGGGGTATCCATCTTAAACACGGGGGCACTATAGACTACAGTGTTGTCACTTTGCACAGGGGTACCTCACCCTCGTGTTTAAGATGGATTGGCATTATCGCCCGTTATCCATCTTAAACAAGGGGGTTTGGCTATCCATCTTATGCACGGGGGGGGCTAGGTAGCCACAAAAAACTTTTTATTTAGCTTACCTAGCCCCCCCCGTGCATAAGATGGATAAAAAACTCGGGGTTTGGCGGTATCCATCTTAATCAAGGGGGGTATCCATCTTAAACACGGGGGCACTGTAGACTACAGTGTAGTCACTTTGCACAGGGGTACCTCACCCCGTGTTTAAGATGGATTGGCATTCTCACCCGTTATCCATCTTAGTCAAGGGGGTTTGGCTATCCATCTTATGCACGGGGGGGGCTAGGTAACACAAAAAAAAAAAAAAAAACGAAAAGTGCATGCGAGCGGGTCTGCTATCAAGAGCCCAGCGGAAAGGCAGCAGAGTGGGCATCCTTGCTCAAGCATGAGTTCACGTCCAGCCCGATACAGTAAAGCTTCCTATTCTAGCGCCCCTCGCCCACCGACCACATGTAGCTGAACCTCACAAAAAGGGGCACCGGGATCTTCCTGACGAGCACGCAACCCGGTGAACTTAATCAAGAGTCGAAGATTAGCGTCGAAACTTCCTGGCTTTTCACGCCGTAGCAGAACGACCACACCCTACCCAATCCCAAGCACCCCCTAACCGCGTTAGGGGACTTCACAAGGTTTCACAATGGAGTGACACAACACCCGAAACGAGCTGCACCCTCTCACTTTTCTCAACCCCCCGCCATACTCAAGCCTCTACGGTCAACCGGAGACTTTAAAATACCGACCCTCTAATCCACAAATAACGCTAAAAACCCCGCCCAGAGTGCCTTATTTGTGGCGAGCAACGAACAGTTTTACCCTGCAGATCTACCCAAAAAAATAAAACCTTATACTAGGGCGGAAACAACCCGCACCACGTGAAGCACCGCAAGTGTCGCGAAACCCAAGCACTACTCTGCGAGAGAATACATAAAAACACGGACAACAGACCGGTACGGGCTACAAGGCAACCCCTGCTCAACTTGTAGAACGTGGGGGGCCCAAGACTACACTCCCTGAAGGAAAATACTTGGAAACACAAAACCCAAAACCCAGCAGGAGCAGCGGCGGCTTCGGTGGCGGATTCGGCGGCTTCGGCGCCGGCGCCGCCGGCGCGGCGCAGCCCGCCGCTGGCGGCGGCGGCTTCGGCGGCTTCGGCGGCTTCGGCGGCTTCGGGCAGGGCGCGGGCGGCCTCATGGGCTCCGCGCAGGGGCAGCAGCAGCAGATGCAGCAGCAGCAGCAGCAGCAGCCAGGCAACCTGTCGACTTCGCAGCTGGCATACCTGACGCACCTGAGCTCACCGGCGCTGCTGAACAACGCGCTGCTCAACCCGTACGGGACGGAGTTCACGAAGCCGATCTTGGTGCCCGAAGACCTGAAGCAGGATTTCGCCGAAAAAGCGAAGGACAAATCGAGCGGGGACTTCACGCGGAAGCTCGACAAGCTGGCCAGCACGCAGGGCCGACTGACCGGCGCCGCCGGCTATTCGCCGCTGCCCAACAAGGCGTACCTGCAGGCCCGGCAGCAGAACAACTACAGCGTCCGCAACTCGTCGCTCGCTTCGGCCCTCTCGCCGTCCCTGCAGCACGGCCCCTTCAGCGGCCCCGCGTTTCTGCTCAACCTCCGCAACGCGCCGGTCGAGACGGGGATCGGCAGCTTTTTGCTGGAAAAAAGCCCGTCTCGGTCCGCGGCTCTCCTCGACAGGCAGGGCGAGAGGCCCAACACGCTGGCAATCGCGCTGACGCCAGGCGGAAACAGCAGGGGGTTCAGCCTGCCCCCGCACGAGTACTCCCACGTGACGCCCGGCGACACGACGGGAACGCCGATGGCGGCGCTGAGCCCGTTCAGAACGCCGCAAACCCGGCCGCGCTTCCCGAGGCTGACGGAGCCGGCGCCGAAGCACGATCCGGACGTGTCGATCCCCGACACTCTCCCCCAGGTGCCTGCGAGTCCGGCGCCGTCGAAGCCCGACGCGAGCGGCGCCAGCGTGCTGCTCACGTCAGCGGACACCGTCAGCAGCGCATCGGGTGTCAACCTGTTCTTCACCCCAAACTGCCCGTACGTCGCGAACCCGTCGCTCTCAGAGCTCCGCACCTACAGCAAGGACCGCCTGGCTGCCCTGCCCAACTTCTCGCTCTCGATCCCGAAGCAGGCGCTCGTCGCCTTCCTCGAGCCGGTCGACCTGACGTCCGCGCACGACATCCCGCTCGACCACATCGTCGCGATCGACACCGCCGAGAAGACCATCGACTTCTACCCGGAGGCGCACTGCGCGCGCAAGCCGGCGCCCGGCGAGGGGTTGAACGTCAAGGTACAGATCACCATGCACCAGCTGCCCGCGGACATCAGCTTGAAGGATCTGGAGGTGTGTTTTATGTCCTGTGCGGTTGTGTGTGTGTGTGTGTGTGTGTGTGTGTGTGTGTGTGTGTGTGTGTGTGTGTTGTAGACCTGTTTTTACGTGGTGCCTTCCTGTGCGAGAGGCGTCCACGTGTCCTTCCGTTTCAAGTCACCGCTGATGCTCCCGCAGGTTGCGAGTAGGGGTCCGTATTCAACTGAGGGTGATGCCTTGTACAGCACCTCGCGATCTCTTCGTTGTCAGCTTCGCACTCGCCGCAGCGCCCGAGTCTGTGGGCCGAGCAGTATTGCATCCGCGGCCTTAAGCCGTCTCCTTCAAGGTGATGTTGTTTGTACCGGCAACACGTCTCTGCTGGTAAGCGCTTCTTCGCACATTCCTTGCACCGGGGCTTCCTGTGTAGCGTGCATATCTCGCCGGGGCGTGATGTGTTCACGGCATCCTCCGGGGCCTTCTTCGGTTGCGACCCTCTGCACGCATCTGCACTTGAAACCTTGTTCACCATCTCCACCCTCGCCTTCCAGTCGGCCTTTCCTTGCGCCCATCCTGCGGGGTAGGCCCCCTCCGGGACAAAGGTTGCCGCCCATTCCAGGTGTCGGGGGAATAAGGCGGTCTCCGACTGTCCCGGCCTTAGCATTCTTACGTGCTCCTGGATGCCGAGGATGACCGCTTCGGTTGCCTCCGAGAGTTGCACGCGCCGCGAAGCACCCCTCACTACTGTTCCCCCGAGGTCAAGACCGTCGTCGCACATTCGTGGCCGTGGAACCACGGCCGTCCTGTCACCTTCTTGTAGGCGTTTCCCAGTTCGACCAGACTCATTGCTTTTCCGAGCCCGGAGGCCCGGAATGCCGCGAGATCTGCCTCCTGCTGCTTTCGTGGCCGGCGCTGCTTCTGCACGAGATCCATCGCCGCGTTGCTCAGTGCATCCGCGTCCGCATTCTCCTGACGTGCTCCGCCCGCAGCGTGAGTCGCTGCCGCAGGGCTACCATCTTCTCGATCGCTCGGGTCAACAACGGCTTCAAGTCCTCCGAACATGCCATTTTCCGATTGGTTTGCCCAATTACCAGTGCCGAGTCACCGCGGATGGTGCACTGCTTTCCTTCCGTTCCTTCCGCCTCTTCCAAAAGCTGCAGCCCTGCCAACATTCCTTCGTACTCGGCAACGTTGTTACTTCGCACCTTCGGCAGCGGGAGCACAATCTGCGAGTCCTTTACGCCTTCTTCATACAGGATGTGTGTGTGTGTGTGTGTGTGTGTGTGTGTGTGTGCGTGTGTGTTGTCTACTGTGTGTTGTGTTATGTGTTTTGTGTGCCATGGAATCCGGTTCTTTCCGTTTCTGGTTCTTCGAGCTTCTGGACCGCTTGTGGCAGTCTTGTGGTTCGCAGCGGGAGAACTCGGGATTAATGGCAGAGAAAGGACAAAGCACCGTTATCGAAGAAAAGCGGCCGGCCGGCTATACAGAGAAAGGGGGCCGCATGGGCGGCCCACGGGAAAGGGAGAAGGGGGAGCACAAGCAGCGGAGAGGAAAACGGCCTGGATGTTTGCGCAATACTACCCCTGCCAACCTCTTCAAGAGTGGAAATAGGAGGCATCGCGTACGTCAAACGGTGGAAAGGGATAATGGGATTCCACTAGACGCGCCTTCGGCACTCAAGCAAGCTTGCTAGTATGGGTTGTGAGTTATGTGTTATGTGTTATGTGTTATGTGTTATGTGTTATGTGTTATGTGTTATGTGTTATGTGTTATGTGTTATGTGTTATGTGTTATGTGTTATGTGTTATGTGTTATGTGTTATGTGTTATGTGTTATGTGTTATGTGTTATGTGTTATGTGTTATGTGTTATGTGTTATGTGTTATGTGTTATGTGTTATGTGTTATGTGTTATGTGTTATGTGTTATGTGTTATGTGTTATGTGTTATGTGTTATGTGTTACGTGTTTATGTGTTATGTGTTGTGTGTTGTGTGTTATGTGTTAAAGGGGGGGTAGACCTATTATTCACCCGTTTTTTTTTCCAGAAATTCCGCCAACATTAAAACTAGTGGCTTTGAAAAATTGCTATTCTCCAGGCTTTATCCAATGGTTATCCAAGGGCTATCCAGGGTTTGTTGCAGGGTGGTGTTTTTTTCCTTCGCGCCTTCGGCGCGATATTGATTATTGTTTGGTAAAACCAACCTGTCCGGTCGAAACCCAGCTCACGTTCCCTGTTAGTGGGTGAACAAGCCAATCCTTAGACAATTCTGCTTGTCTAGGATAGGAAACGTCAACATCGAAGGGTCGAAAAGCAACATCGCTATGAACGCTGGCTGCCACTGCGGCTTCATCCCTTGAACATAACTGAGGGATTCCGATATCACAAGACACTCCCACGATTTCCCGTTCTTTTTCGCCGCCTGGCCGACGTTCATCGGAAGTCAAGGAAGAAATGCCACAGAACAACCCACAGGTTGACATACTAGCCGATCTGCACCAGTTGCACCTGCACCGGGTCCGACCAATTCTGAGCGCACTGCGACAACAGAAAATAGTCTACACCAGCCAGGAGGAACGCGTCCTCTTCAAAGCAAAGCGCACCCATAGGGTGGCACAGAGAGTGTGCTGGTTCACAAAACACCACCAAACCGCGGCCTTTGAGAAACCATTGATCAGCCTTTTCCGTTTTAACAGCTCTTTTCTTGTTTTCACTTTCTCGTTTTTGCTTGTTGGCAGCATTTACATTCTATGCTGTTTCCACACGTCTTCTCACTTGGTGTGCTTTGGTTACACTCACAGCTGGATAGGTCCACTTCCATAAAATTTTAACTCGCCACTGAAAAATTACAAAGTTAAAGTTATCTCCAAAACCAGTCGACCTATTATCCTAGGATAATAGGTCCCCCCGGTTATAGTAGGTCTACCCCCCCCTTTATGTTATGTGTTATGTGTTACGTGATATGTGTTATGTGTTGCGTGTCAATAATCAAAACAGTGGAAGTTTCGGCTTTCCGGATTGTCTGACGATCCCTGCCAAGAAAGAGAGTCGTAAGGACACGACTTTGTGGCTGAAAACCTTCGCTGTTTTTAACCAACCACACCCTGAAGGCTGTGTTCGCGGCAAACATCACCACCAAACAGGACACGTGCGCGACCTTTGGTTACGACTTCGTCAGCTTCCGGAATGGAACTTGGGTGTTCATCGTGACGAACCCTGCAAGGTATGGCTTCGCCGTTTTTTGTCGTTAGATCGCAGGAAGATGCTTCATTACTCAAGAACGAGAGCATGGGGATCCAAGATGATCAGATACCGTCGTTGGGATATACCATGCAGGGTCAAAACCTTTGTCTTTTGAGAAATGGCCACCGATTTCTTTCCGGAAAAAAATTGGGGTTTTTGAATTTTAAATTTTTGGAACAAACACAGGAGTAATTTTTGATGAAGTTGAGCAATTTTTTTTCCCCGGATACATGCTGCAACCAGCAGCACACGGGCACGAAGCAGGAAGCTTGAACCGATCACGACTACAGTTTCGAACAGCGCGTGATCACCGCGAGCAGCCGGCAGGACCTTCAGCCGTAACGTAAAATAGCTGAAAACCTGGGCTATACTCCGCATCAGGTGTTTACCCATCATTGAATTCCACACACACACACACACACACACACACAGCGACCCCGAGGCGCAAAGGTCACCCAACGGCGATGACTAGCCGTCTTGTTTGCGCGGTATCGGCTGCGCCTTCTTTCTGCTTATTCAAAGCAGCCAATGCGCACGAGCCATACAGCCGCACGTCATCGGCCAAGAGCACTTCGCCGACCATGCGTTGCAAATCAGCGCGAGGGCGGACCCGTCGATACCTTCCTCGCCTGCCGCTGTCCCCTGCGTGCAACTAACGAAAGAGGGAGGGCCGCAGAAAAGACGAAGAAAAAGGCCGCACCGGGTACAGGAACGTGACGGTCAACCACAGCTTGCAAAGTCTTGAGTCGGAGGCAGCACCCCGGCCGCTCTGCCCTGTGGCTGACCGACCGTCTCGACGAGCTTGTGTTCAGCGCAAGCGCCAAGCCCCAAGGTGCGCCACGCCTTGATGCTTTAGTTTGGGAAATCGGTAACGACTTGACCCGTAGGCTCGTGGCTTTGCAGCACCGCCGAACACATCAAGCTTTGTGTCAACACCGACGCCGTCACCCTCGGTGACGGGGCCGCCCTACGCCCGCCTTAGGAGTACGTGAGGCGACCGGAAACTCCTCGGAGAGATGGTCCCTGCACTCCAACTCGTCTCTCTCTTTTCAAGCTTTGCTCCCACGTGGCAGGCTGTCCCTGGTACCCTGGAGGACCGCAGAAAAGTAAACAGGCACACTTTGCGGTCCAACCTCGAAGCATGGAGTACGTGGCAGCAGTGAGGCGACCGGAAACTCCTCGGAGAGATGATCCCTGCACTCCAACTCCCATGTGGCAGGCTTTCCCTGGTAGCCTGGAGGACCGCAGAAAAGTAAAAAGGCACACTTTGCGGTCCAACCTCGAAGCATGGAGTACGTGGCAGCAGTGAGGCGACCGGAAACTCCTCGGAGAGATGGTCCCTGCACTCCAACTCCCATGTGGCAGGCTTTCCCTGGTACCCTGGAGGACCGCAGAAAAGTAAAAAGGCACACTTTGCGGTTCAACCTCGAAGCATCACAGGCGACTTCTAGGGTCACCCCCCGCCCAGCCAGCAGCACAGAGGAATCCTGGTGGGGATTTTGTTTATGCCTAGACGGAAATCCCTCGGTGAATCGCAAGAACCCACGTCTGGACGTAGGCCATGGTGCCAAGGTCTGTCCCCCCGCAGGAGAGAAGCGGAATAAGGCGAACAGGGCAGAGCCCAAGCCTGAACCGGTGTTCTACGGATATCCGGAATGTGGCGCAAGCTGCTTGGCGTCGAGGTAAGTCTCCTGGAATGGGGTATCCACAGAGGGTGAGAGTCCCGAGTTTTCTCGACGAGTCGTGTTGGTTACCTCCTTGCTAGCACGAGTCGCTCAGTTTGGCATTGTGCTGCATAGACCAGCAAGCTAGACGTAGAGTCCGCCCTACCCCTTGGGCCGGGGGCACATAGAATACGAAACCAATAGCATTTTCTTTTCTTTTTCCATCATTTGGCGAAGGGCTGGGTTCCCCCGCCCCCCGCAGGCTGTCGTCTGTTTGGTTTCTTGCATTTCCAAGACCTCAGCGAACGCACCGGATCCCTTGGACACGGATGCGGAGATACCGATGATACCCGCCCCCTCCTTTCTCCCTTGCGAGTAGCGGAGATCGCCGACTTTTGCACTGTCTTGTGGGTGCCGCTCGGCGTTGGATAGGGCCAAGAAATCCATCCAACCCAACGGACTTTTGTTCTAGCATTCTGCAAGTAAACTCCGCAGAGTGCAGTGAACATGTATTGCCGTGTGGTCGAAGGACTAACGGAAATGATGCGAGGAAGTAATCCTGTGAGCTGAGGGCAGCATGTCGCATACGCGAAGTGCTCTATTGCTAACTCGGAAAAGACCGGGTATTGATGTAATTGAGAACACGATCCGCAGCTCCCGATGAGAAGACTGATCCCTATTGGAAATACTCCCCCCTTTCTCCTTGCGTCACACCAGAAGGTCCTCCTGACTGCGACGAGCCACGAACAGCCGCCTGACAAGCCGTACTCTCACCGCTGTCCTGTCTGCAGACAATCAGGTTCCGCGCTGATGATGGCCCGCCTAGATTGATGCATGATCATTCTATTCATTCTTCAGCTTTCAAAAGGTTATGCTTCTCGTGGCTTAAAGAACCGAAACACGTCGCAGCCGGGACGGCTGAGGACGTGTCCACGTTCTTGCAGTCCAGCCCCTCCCATTGCGTCACCCCCACAAGGTCATCCTTCCCGTCGAAACGCCAGCGAGAAGACGGGTGCTTCCGTATTCAGTGTTGAAGAAGATTCGGTGTCAAAAAACATAGATTTCATCATTCGGACGGAGCGAAGAAGAAAAGAGGAAAACAACATTGACGTAAATAGCATGAGTTTCAGGTCTCGCGATGCATCTTACTCCATCGTTGGGCGACATGACGGTGCAGTGGTAAGGTCCTTCGACAGGGTGTGTCGATGCCTCTCATCTCACCTTTGAAACACGGCTGTGTCACGCATGCTATTGACAGACGCTAGCGTGCGCCATTGTGCACGTGTGTTACAGTCGTTGGGTGGTATTGCCAAGGTGTTTCATCGGACACTCGGCGACATGACGGAACAGTGGTAAGGTCCTTGGACAACACGGCTGTGTCACGCATGCTCTTGACAAACGCTAGCGTCCGCCATTGGTGCACGTGTGCTACAGTCGTTGGGTGGTATTGTCAAGGGGTTTCATCGAACACTCGGCGACATGACGGAGCAGTGGTAAGACGGCATAGTCCGCAGCCGGGCTCTTTCTCTCTACCTCTCTCACTCCCATGTCGAAAATCGTGGATCACACGAAACGCAGGGAAGGTTACCGCATCCGGTTCGTTCATTTCGCACCCCCTCCCACTTTGCATTTCTTTTCAGTTTCTTCGTTCTTCTTTTTCATACATCCGTACGATTGGCCCGAAGGCGCTGCCAGCTTGGCGTTCCCTTTCGATGAGTGGCTTTCCAGCCGAACTGCGACTTGCGCCAGAACAGGCGAACCAACTTATTGCCAGACCACGAGGCATCCAGCCTTCAGCCAAAGCTTACACTGTTGAAAATCGGCTGATTTTGTGCGAGTCTGCCGGTAAGAAAAAAAGGCTCGGAATGTAATCAGCCGGCAAGTCGGCTGATCGCGCGCGCACACTGCACAAGAGAGAAAAAATGAAGCCAACGAAAAAGTCTCGCGAGTGATGCTGTATAGTGGGTGTATGTGGTGGATACCGCAGTGCACGTAGGTGGTTGATACCTGCTCCATATGTGGTCCCACCTTGGGTACCCTTGAGGTTCTAGGCATCAGAGGTCCTGAGGACCAGTGCGTACACCATCACCACCACCACATACTTAAGTTACGCGGCAGCCCACTGCAATTTTATCCCACTCGGATCTCGCTGGTGCTGGGGGAAATTGCTGACACGAGCAGGCATTGGGAATAACTGTGGCTGCGCTAGAACGGCGAACCAATGGTTGCCAGACTACCCAAGAACGAGTCCCCCAGCCTCCAACCGGGCATTGGGAAGGAGGGCACGTCGAACCATCAGAACCGAGCTGGTGTCCTCACGACTGAGCCTGTCAAGGACATACCTTCCTGTCAAAAAAGTCAGAGCTGAGCGTTACTCACTGAGCTGATGTGAATAGATGCATCAAATAGCATAGTGGACGTCAAATATATGGGACACTTGTTATGGGGTTTCACATGCTGTGCAACTTGCGACAGAACATGTGAAAATGCATAACATGCGATGTGAACACAGTTATAATTTACAATTGCACATACCATGTAGTTTTACACGCACGCCAGGGCACCTCCACTCCCGCCCCGTCCCTTCCATCACCCCCCCCCCCCGCATGCCCGGAGATCCCGCATGCTCCATCCCAGACCGAGAGCGGCGGGGATGTGACCCGCCGGGCCGGGCGGGGCCCCTCGTCATTTTCGGGCTCGCCGCGCTGGCGGCCGGGGAGGTGTTCTCGCACCCCGCGGCTCTCGCTGTGTGCTACGGGGCCGCCGGGGGCGGCCGGCGGCGGCCGAGCGGACTCGCTGCTGGTCGTCGGCGACCCGCAGCTGACCGACTTCGGCTCGTATCGGCAGGAGGGGTGGCTCCTGCGCGCGACCGAGGCGCTGTGCGACGTCTACAGACAGACCTTCATGTCAAAAAAGTCAGTGCTGAGCGTTTACTTTCTGGGCTGATGCGAATAGTTGTATCCAAATCATAGTCAACGCCAAGGATAAGGGACAATTGTTATGGGGTTCCAACTTGGGGTACGGGGGGATGGACGTGCTGTGAACAGACCTGTCAGGGACATACCTTGACATGTCAAAAAACTCTTGTACTCTCAGAGCGGTGGGCGTGACGGTACGTTAGGAATATCCAGTTTCTGGATTAGATGCAGCAAAAAACATACATCATTGTCGAAACAGACGACATCAAGGATATCGGGACACTTATGGGGTTCCACAGTGTTGTACAACTTGCGACAGAACATGTGAAAAGTCATAACACGCGATCACATGTGAACGCATACAACTTATTCCACACATGTATGCAAACCATGTAAATTTACACGCACACCAGGGCACTTCCACTCCCGCCCCCTTGCACCCTCCGCAACCACCCCCCCTCCCCCCCCCCCGCATGCCCGGAGATCCCGCATGCTCTCCAGACCAAGAGCGGCGGGGATGTGACCCGCCGGGCCAGCAGGCCCGGGCGGGGCCCCTCGTCATTTTCGGGCTCGCCGCGCTGGCGGCCGGGGAGGTGTTCTCGCACCCCGCGGCTCTCGCTGTGTGCTACGGGGCGCCGGGGGCGGCCGGCAGCGGCCGAGCGGACTCGCTGCTGGTCGTCGGCGACCCGCAGCTGACCGACTTCGGCTCGTACCGGCAGGAGGGGTGGCTCCTGCGCGCGACCGAGGCGCTGTGCGACGTCTACCTCCGCCGCGCCTACACGGCGGCCGTGGGGTACGGGGGCATGGGCGTGCTCTTTTTGGGTGACCTGTTCGACACGGGCCACGCGGCGACCGACGCCCAGTGGGCCCATTCACTCGCGCGGTTTGACACCGTGTTCGGCAGGGGCCAGGGCGTGCCACACTACCACACGCCCGGGAACCACGACCTGGGCCAGGAGCGGGCTGATGGCCGCCTCCTCGAAAGGCAGGCGGGCGCCCGCCGAAAGTGGACCGCTGCCTTCGGCCCGGACAACGCGGTCACCCGCCTGCCGCCGGTGCCCTCTCCGGCGTGCAATCCCGCCGGGCTGGATGGCAGCGGCGCCGCCGGGGTCTGCGAGGACCCGCAGGAAAACCCCGCGGAATCTGCTCCGACCCGCACAAGCACGTCACACCGCAGGTGTGACGTGCTTGTACGGGTCAACAGCTGCTTCTCCGGGTTCGACGACGGAGAAGAACCGGGGTATTCCGTCCTCGCGTCGGCGGCGGAGCAAGTGCGGAAGGAGTGCGGGGGTGCGGAGGTGGTGAACGTGGTCGTGGCCACGCACGTTCCGCTGCAGAAAGACTTCCTGGCGCACAGCCTGGCACCCAGGCAGGCCAAGCGGTCCGGGAGGGAGCCTTACTTCTACGAGCCGGAGCTCTGCGGGGATCTGAGGACGAGCCGCGTACCGTCAAGCAGGTACCACGCAGTGAAGCTCCGGATGGAGAGTCGGCGGAAGCGGAAGGGCGGCGGGGGCTCCGGCCCGGCGGACCCTCGGAACTGGGCGGTGCTGCCGCACAAGGACTACGTCTCGGCCAACGCGACGGCCGAGCTGCTGCGCGCGCTGGCGCCGGACCTCGTGCTCACGGGGCACGACCACGACTGGTGCGACTGGAAGCACCCGATACCCGGCTCCCAGCCCAACCGGACTGCCCGGGAAGTCACCGTGGGCACTGCGTCCTGGCTGCAGGGTAACCCTTCGCCCTCCTTGGCCCTCCTCACCTTCGGCGACGGCGGCGTCGAGTTGCGGCCCTGCTTCCTTCCCTCCCAGTGGATCATCTTCGAGTGCTACTCGGCGGTCTGCGTCCTGTCTGCCCTGTACGCGATCGTTGTTCGCATGCCGTGCCGTCTTTTCGCCTCCATCGCATCCTCTTTCGTGGCCGTCTTCTGCCTGCTTAACGCCGCATCTCTGTACCTTGACATCGGGGTTCTGTCGTTCATTTAGTATGAGACTGAAATGGTGTGCTCCGCACCGTATCATAGAACCCGGCGAGAACCAGGCGCTAACCCGGCTTCCCAGCCCAACCGGACCGCCGGGGAGTCACCGTGGGCACCGCGTCGTGGCTGCAGGGCAACCCATCGCCCTCCCTGGACCTCCTCACCTTCGGTCGGCGACGGCGGCGTCGAGTTGCGGCCCTGCTTGCTGCCCTCCCAGTGGATCGTCTTCGAGTGCTACTCGGCGGTCTTCGTCCTGTCTGTCCTGTACGAGATCGTCGTTCGCATGCCGTGCCGTCTTTTCGCCTCCGTCGTCCTCCTTCGTGGCCGTCTTTTGCCTGCTTAACGCCGCGTCTCTGTACCTTGACATCGGGGTTCTGTCGTTCAGTTAGTACGAGACTGTGCTCCACACCGTATCATAGAACCCGGCGAGAACCAGGCGCGAACCAACCGGACCGCCCGGAGGTCACCGTGGGCACCGCATCGTGGCTGCAGGGCAACCATTCGCCCTCCCTGGCTCTCCTCACCTTCGGTCGGCGACGGCGGCGTCGAGTTGCGGCTCTGCTTCCTGCCCTCCCAGTGGATCGTCTTCGAGTGCTACTCGGCGGTCTTCGTCCTGTCTGCCCTG
The DNA here is from genome assembly GCA_030068145.1 of Diplonema papillatum. Lineage (NCBI taxonomy): Eukaryota > Euglenozoa > Diplonemea > Diplonemida > Diplonemidae > Diplonema > Diplonema papillatum. Next base: position 83,512 of record JAPJBO010000711.1, read on the forward strand.
TACGCGATCGTCGTTCGCATGCCGTGCCGTCTTTTCGCCTCCGTCGCATCCTCCTTCACGACGTCTTTTGCCTGCTCAACGCCGCGTCTGTACCTATTATCCCTTTCATAGAACCCGGTGAGAACTCGGCGCAAACGGCAAAGCCGGCAAAACTCGAATCTGATATCTGATCGCACCATAAAAACGTCCTGACGCGCCGTTTTCCTTAGGCGTGTGTACTCTCGATTTGTTGCGCCCGATGCGCGAAGACCGCGATAAAGCTGGCCCATCTCTGACTCGTCGCAGTGTAGCGACGGTGGCTTTTTGTCTTTGCCGTCTTTTTAGAGTGAAAGTCCGCTTTTTAGTGTTGCTCGCCACCCCCCACTACCTTTGTCCTTTCTGCGTCCTGTATTGATTATTCTGCATGATCTGTCCGTCTCTCTGCCGTCGTCTTCTGGTAAGTGCATCATCTTTTACACATGCCTCGTTTCGCTGTCCTCTCTACGAAAGAGCGCAGCCTCTTCAGACGCTTTCCCTGCTTCATCTGCGGCAGCAGGTGAGCGTAAGGCTGGACGCGTATTGAAATGATCTGACGAGGCAACGTGGTTTTGTGGCCTCAACGCTCGTGCCTCACAGGCCCTTTGGCTGGCTAGCCGTGTCAAGCTCTTGACGCGTTCCGGTGAGTGTGTGAGGATGGCATCGTATGCATCATCACACAGAGACAGACGACTACACGTTCGTTCTGTGGCCACACGCGCCCGTTGGTTGACACGTAATCTTGGCTGCAGTATTCCGCCGCGTCTTCGGCTCTCGTGGGGCGGAACCACACCCCAACGTGGCGAAAAAAGCTGTGTGATGGCGTGCACAATCATCACACAGCAACTGCGTCGTTTTGTAGGTTGTCTTGACTGCAGGGTATCCCGCGGTCGTCTCCTACTCGACCTCCTTCTCTCTTTTTGTTTGTCGTTCCTTGACTATTGCGCACACGCTGGTTGTCGCAAAACAACTCTTCTCCTCCTTGTGTCGTATGACGATCTGTAGCTCAACTTCGGGTCGTAAGAAGGGCGTCTCCTGTGTCGGCTTTCTCCTTGGGGAGTGCTGGGATGCATCGTATGCATCGACGAGAGACTGTGCAAGCTCAACATCGTCACGTTTAGCGACGGTCGAAGTGCTGCAAGCTTCCTCCCTTTTCGCCGTAGATCGTCTTTGGATGCTACTTCACCGCCTTCATCTTCGCTTCATTTTATATGCTGATCTGTAACTCAACTTCGGGTCTCTGCCATTCAGAAAAACGATGTCTCCTGTATCGTTTATCCTTTGGGTGTGCTGAAATGCATCGTATGCATCGACACATAGAAACTGGGCGACACATAGAGACTTGGCGAGCTGAACGTCGTCACGTTCAGCGAAGTCGAGATGCTGGTCTAGCTTCCTGCCTTCGTACTCGCGCACATGGCTGCCTTCCCTCTGTCTTGGTACGTACGTAGTGCAAGCGCAGTTTCCAGCCACCTCCTCTGACCTTTTCCTATTATTCAGTCTCTACGAAGGACCATTGTATGCATCTACATACTGAGACCAGCAAGATACGGGTCGACCGAAGACAATCTGTGGCCTCTGCTGTCTCTGACTCGTCCACGCGGACGTTCGATTGGTAAGATTGTATCCGACGGTCCCGTCAATTGTTGCTATCCAATAGTATCCCAAGCACTCTCAAGGTACTCTCCATGGCTTTTCTGACCGATACGGACACGTGCGCGTGTTCTTTCTGAGCGGGTAGATACTTGGCCGGAGGATGCATTGCATGCATCTGCACAGACCGATCATCGCTTCGTCGCAGCACCCAACTCCTCAAGCTGCACGAATCTCTTCCTGGTAGGTGGAGACGCGATGAACAGATCCGTGCTAGCCCGGCTCAACTCCTTAAGCCACCGAACTCAACCTACGAATCTCCTCCACGCTAGATGTCCTCGATTTTAACTCTCGAGCTGTGGCCGGTGAACCCTCCAAATCGGCAAACGCCTACCTTGCCGGCTCGCCTGCAGTGTTCAGCCATTTCCCTTCATTTCCTCTTCTCCAAACGTCATTGCGCACGCCAGTTTTGGACCGGATGCGACGTCCGAACCCCGAAGTTCTTCTCCAGCGTTGCGCTGATTTCCCTCACTCCTGATCGTGACGTGTATGCGCCCGAAACGCGGTGCAAATAGGATACGCTGTTGTGAGCACATACCACTCCAAGTACGTTTTTGCAATCTTTCACCAACCGACCAGCAGGGAGCGGGGAAAAGAAGAGGCAACAGCAAACACACACGCGAGAAGAAAACCGACCATCGACACACCGGGATCGTCACAGTACAGCAATTAGAAAATTGGGAAAAACGCTTCCCTCTGAAAAAAGCGAACCAGCTTGCCCAAACGACACCAGCCACGCACACAGTACCGCAAAGAAAGAATTGAGAAGGGACGGAAAACAGAGCCGTCCTGTCTGACAAAAGGAAGACATGCTCTTGAACGTGGCGTGACTGGACAAAAGAGAATCTAGCCTAGTCCCGAAGGAAACAGCCTCATTCCCCAAGACGGAGGATAGCCAGGATCACAAAACAGACTACAGTTACGCAGCAAAGAAGGCAGACATTACCTAGCGACCCCTCTTCTTCGGAAAGAGGGAAGAAAGAACGAATATCCCGGACATTTTAGAAGCGTTTTTTTTTACTCTAGAACTAGAACACAAGCAAGCAACAAGAACAAGAGTCGGCAACCACAGCGAGAACGACGCACATCGTTGGCCTCACGAAAGAAAAAGAGAAGAAGCAAGTTAAAAGAGAGAAATCTCCGGAGTTTCAAGCAAAAAGAAAAAGCGAACGTTCACTCCCGAAGACTCCGAGTCTGGGACCGTGCAGCAATCAGACCCCCCGCGTTCCGCACACAATCCCGCCCCTCCTCCTTTCTTTTTGTTAGTGGAAGTGGAAGTCAACGTGGAAACGTCACTTCGCCGCAAAGAGAAGCCACGGGGTAAAGCAACTCTTTCCCGAGTCTGCTGATTCTCTCGGGGGCAGGCTGCTGACCAAAGAGAGACGGTGGGGGACGAAGTTCGCTGTGATTGACGCTGAACTTCTTACCTCGGACTCAGGTTAGGGAGGGGAGTTGCTGTGTGCTCCTGCGGTCTTTGTGCGTATCGTACTTGACCAACAGGTCCACCCCCTCCGCACGCCAAGTCCGCCCTTCGGTATAAGTTCGTCCAGGACTTCTCTCACTTCGTTCACGAAGTTCTTGATCCGTGTAACTAGAGGGCGAAGGAGGGTCTTCTTCAGGCGTAGCACCGACTAGTGTGGTCGTCGTCGATTTCCCCCGGGGGGGGCTGATTCCCCTTTTTGAGGTCTGATGGCGCAGCCGACGCCGACGCTGCGGCGGCGGCCGTCGCTGGTGCCGTCGGATCCGGGATTCGACGAGCCGGTGCTGGCCCGGGTGGGGTCGCGGAAGATGTCGCGGAACCTGTCCGTCATGAGCGGCGCGTCGGTGGCGAGCCTGGCGGAAACCGGCGGGCGGGGGGCCATGGGCAACAAGAAGACGAGTATGAACAGCCGGTTTGCCGGCATCCCGCGGGCGGCGTCCATCCTGCAGAAGCCGGCGGGAGCGGAGCAGGCGCGGGCGTCGGCGGCGTGCATCCCCGGCCACCGCCCGACCACCTCCGGCGCCGAAGGGCAGCCGAGGGCCCGCCGCGCCTCGATCGCCCTGCCGCTCGAAGCCAGCGGGGGCACCTCCCCCGGCAGCCCGCGCGTCGTGAAGCCCGGCGACAAAGTCGCGGCGGGACGCGTCGACTCGTCGCCGTTCCAGGCGGACGCCTGCTCCCCGAAGTCCCTCCAGACTGGGTTCATCGCAGCGGCGCGCAGCGCCAGCGAAACTTCGCAGACCAGGTACCCCTAATTTACTTCTTTCATCCAGCTTCCTTTGGAATAAACGGGTACAATTTTGGGGTCCTTCGCCGAGAGCCCTGCGCTGAGTGCACGACAAAGGAGCGAGATTCCATTCATACCCCATGGGAGGGGGACAACTCCGGGACACAACTGGGCACAACCCCAGAGAATTTCTCGGTGGATCACATCACTGACTATAAACAGCACCAAAGGTTCACGAAAAGAGACGGTCATACGGTACCGAGACGACAGACAATCACCTACGACGGCCCAATACTGTCATAAAGTCAGCCGGAGACTCTAAAACTCTAGAACTCTAAGAAAGCAATAAAGCAAACCCACCCCGCCGCAGCGCGTCTGTCGTATCGCCTTCGAAGTGTCAACCCGCCGCGAAGCGGCGCGCGTCGATATCCGTGGACCCCGTGTCGGTGTTCCCAGCTGGCAGCGGCACCGACGGACGAAGCGACTCGCCGCAGTCGTCGCCGCACCGGTCGTACCAGTCGCCCCGCTCGCTGGTCGGGTCGCCCGCCGCCCACAGCCCGAAGCCCGGCGGCTGGAAGCCGTCGACCCGCTTCGCGGGGCCCGCGTCGCAGTCGCCGGAGTTCACGCTGCTTGTCCGACGCGGAGCTCCTCATGGGGTCCTTCGCCGTGCTGAGCACACGACAACACAGTGCGATTGCATGCATACCGTGGAAGAGGGGACCAATCTGTGACACAACTGGGGACAACCCCAGGAAGTCTCTTGGGTGGATCACACCAAAACGCTATTTGTCAAACTGCAAACAGCACCAAAAGGTGCCGTATGACCGTCTTCTTTATGACCGTCTTCTTTCGTGTACAAGACGACGGACAGACAGTCACCTATTACGGCCCCATATTGCCAAAAGCGACCGGGGGGCTTTAGTACTCCAGAGTCTCAAGCGAATATTCACCAAAAAAGAACCACCCACCTCCCGCAGTGCTTCTGTCGCGTCCCCTTCGAAGTGTCAACCCGCCGCGAAGCGGCGTGCGTCGATATCCGTGGACCCCGTGTCGGTGTTCCCAGCTGGCAGCGGCACCGACGGACGAAGCGACTCGCCGCAGTCGTCGCCGCACCGGTCGTACCAGTCGCCCCGCTCGCTGGTCGGGTCGCCCGCCGCCCACAGCCCGAAGCCCGGCGGCCGGAAGCCGTCGACCCGCTTCGCGGGGCCCGCGTCGCAGTCGCCGGAGTTCACGCTGCTTGTCCGACGCGGAGCTCCTCATGGGGTCCTTCGCCGTGCTGAGCACACGACAACACAGTGCGATTGCATGCATACCGTGGAAGAGGGGACCAATCTGTGACACAACTGGGGACAACCCCAGGAAGTCTCTTGGGTGGATCACACCAAAACGCTATTTGTCAAACTGCAAACAGCACCAAAAGGTGCCGTATGACCGTCTTCTTTCGTGTACAAGACGACGGACAGACAGTCACCTATTACGGCCCCATATTGCCAAAAGCGACCGGGGGGCTTTAGTACTCCAGAGTCTCAAGCGAATATTCACCAAAAAAGAACCACCCACCCCGTCGCAGTGCTTCTGTCGTATCGCCTTCGAAGTGTCAACCCGCCGCGAAGCGGCGCGCGTCGATATCCGTGGACCCCGTGTCGGTGTTCCCAGCTGGCAGCGGCACCGACGGACGAAGCGACTCGCCGCAGTCGTCGCCGCACCGGTCGTACCAGTCGCCCCGCTCGCTGGTCGGGTCGCCCGCCGCCCACAGCCCGAAGCCCGGCGGCCGGAAGCCGTCGACCCGCTTCGCGGGGCCCGCGTCGCAGCCGCCGGATCTCACGCTGCTTGTCCGACGCGGAGCTCCTCATGGGGTCCTTCGCCGAGAGCCCTGCGCTGAGTGCACGACAAAGGAGCGAGATTCCATTCATACCCCATGGGAGGGGGACAACTCCGGGACACAACTGGGCACAACCCCAGAGAACTTCTCGGTGGATCACACCACTGACTATTAACAGCACCAAAGGTTCACGAAAAGAGACGGTCATACGGTACCGAGACGACAGACAATCACCTACGACGGCCCAATACTGTCATAAAGTCAGCCGGAGACTCTAAAACTCTAGAACTCTAAGAAAGCAATAAAGCAAACCCACCCCGCCGCAGCGCGTCTGTCGTATTGCCTTCGAAGTGTCAACCCGCCGCCCACAGCCCGAAGCCCGGCGGCCGGAAGCCGTCGACCCGCTTCGCGGGGCCCGCGTCGCAGTCGCCGGAGTTCACGCTGCTTGTCCGACGCGGAGCTCCTCATGGGGTCCTTCGCCGAGAGCCCTGCGCTGAGTGCACGACAAAGGAGCGAGATTCCATTCATACCCCATGGGAGGGGGACAACTCCGGGACACAACTGGGCACAACCCCAGAGAACTTCTCGGTGGATCACATCACTGACTATTAACAGCACCAAAGGTTCACGAAAAGAGACGGTCATACGGTACCGAGACGACAGACAATCACCTACGACGGCCCAATACTGTCATAAAGTCAGCCGGAGACTCTAAAACTCTAGAACTCTAAGAAAGCAATAAAGCAAACCCACCCCGCCGCAGCGCGTCTGTCGTATTGCCTTCGAAGTGTCAACCCGCCGCCCACAGCCCGAAGCCCGGCGGCCGGAAGCCGTCGACCCGCTTCGCGGGGCCCGCGTCGCAGTCGCCGGAGTTCACGCTGCTTGTCCGACGCGGAGCTCCTCATGGGGTCCTTCGCCGTGCTGAGCACACGACAACTCAGTGCGATTGCATGCATACCGTGGAAGAGGGGACCAATCTGTGACACAACTGGGGACAACCCCAGGAAATCTCTTGGGTGGATCACACCAAAACGCTATTTGTCAAACTGCAAACAGCACCAAAAGGTGCCGTATGACCGTCTTCTTTCGTGTACAAGACGACGGACAGACAGTCACCTATTACGGCCCCATATTGCCAAAAGCGACCGGGGGGCTTTAGTACTCCAGAGTCTCAAGCGAATATTCACCAAAAAAGAACCACCCACCTCCCGCAGTGCTTCTGTCGCGTCCCCTTCGAAGTGTCAACCCGCCGCGAAGCGGCGTGCGTCGATATCCGTGGACCCCGTGTCGGTGTTCCCAGCTGGCAGCGGCACCGACGGACGAAGCGACTCGCCGCAGTCGTCGCCGCACCGGTCGTACCAGTCGCCCCGCTCGCTGGTCGGGTCGCCCGCCGCCCACAGCCCGAAGCCCGGCGGCCGGAAGCCGTCGACCCGCTTCGCGGGACCCGCGTCGCAGTCGCCGGAGTTCACGCTGCTGTCCGACGCGGAGCTCCTCATGGGGTCCTTCGCCGAAAGCCGCCCCGGCTCCCCGTACTCGATGGCAGGTTCTCCCCGGGGTGGTCCTTCGCAGCGCGGCAGGTCGGGATTGGTCGTGGCCCTGCCACAGGATGGGGCTGGTGTCGGCAGTGAGTTGGGGTCCCCGTCGAACCTGTTTCCGAACTCGGCCTTGAAGCAGCCGATGCACGCGTCTTTTTCGGAGTTTTCGGCGTTTCCCGACGCGGGTTCGCCCAGGCTCGGCAGCAAGCGGACCAGTTTGGCCAGCCTTTCGCGGCCTGGCCTCGCCAAGTCGCCGTCGACGCACCAATCCTTCGACCTGAACGGCAGCCGGCCGCCCAGCAGCCGCGGCATGCGGTCTGTGAACTCCGTTTCGTTCCGCGGGAAATCGCCGCTGGCGGCGAAGGCGGCTGCGAACCTGCACCTCGAAAAGCGGGACCAGGTCGTGTCCGAGGCGAAGAAGTCGATCGAGGCGCAGTTCCAGCTGCACGAGGCGAAGCGGGCGAAGGCAGCCGTCGAGAGGCAGAGGCTGCGGGCCGTCGAAGAGCGCATCAACATGGCGCGCGTCGAAGTCTGGCTCAACGTCATGTGCGCCGTCAGCGTCGCGCGCAAGACGAAGCGGGCGATCGACGAAAAGCGGTCTTTGGCCAGCCTGCGCAAGGTGCGGCTTCCTTTCTGCTTTTCTACTTACTTTGATCATAGGTGTCACGGCAAGTTTTGGCAGCCGCTGCTTAACAAAATTTGACGTGGGCGGCTTTAGATTTACATCTGAATGACACCTCAACACAAAACAAGTTGTCGACAACTAACAAGTAAAAGAATAAAACAAAACTACGCATTTCTTTCAACACAGCAGTTACTTCACACAAGACCCAAAGTTACTACATGCAACACGTGTCCCGACAGCCGCCGCTTGTTAACGGCGTTTTCACGTCGGCGGCCCTGAGATTTATCCCCCTCAGGTGACACTACTGTGTTATCTTCAACCATACTACAACTCTCTTATTGAGTCTGGTTACACAGGGTAAACGGTGCATAGGGGTGTTTGCGTAGCCACACTCCGCAAAGTATCTGCAGAATAGCACGAAATGCCTGTAGGCAAAATCCCGCTTTCACATTCTCTTTTCTTTACTTCAAAATCTGCAGTTAGGTACCAGGGAAAGCCTGCTACACGGGAGCCAAGCTTCACGTGTTCGGCGGTACTGCAGAGCCACGGGCCTACGGGTCAAGTGGCTACCGATTTCCCAAACTAAAGCATCAAGGCGTGGCGCACCTTTGGGCTTGGCGCTTGCGCTGAATACAAGACGGTCAGCCACAGGGCAAAGCGGACGGGGTTGTGGCACTGTGCTGCCTCCGACTCAAGCTTTGCAAGCTGTGGTTGACCGTCACGTTCCTGGACCAGGAGCGGTCTTTTTCTTTCTTTTCTTTTCTTTTCTTTCAACATCTGCCGGGGCAAGCGGTCTGTGAACTCCGTTTCGCTCCGCGGGAAGTCGCCGCTGGCGGCGAAGGCGTCCGGCAACCCGCACCTCGAGAAGCGGGACCAGGTCGTGTCCGAGGCGAAGAAGTCGATCGAGGCGCAGTTCCAGCTGCACGAGGCGAAGCGGGCGAAGGCAGCCGTCGAGAGGCAGAGGCTGCGGGCCGTCGAAGAGCGCATCAACATGGCGCGCGTCGAAGTCTGGCTCAACGTTATGTGCGCCGTCAGCGTCGCGCGCAAGACGAAGCGGGCGATCGACGAAAGCGGTCTTTGGCCAGCCTGCGCAAAGTGCTGCGCTCCTTTCCGTCGCTTTTCTTCCAAGATGTAGTAGTTACTTCACATAATACTACATGTAGCACGTGTCCCATCAGCCGCTGCTTATTAACGGCTTTTATCACGCGCGGTCCTGAGATTGCCCCCCTCAGGTGCACTTTAGCCATAGAGTCTGGTTACAGGGCGCAGCCGAGTCTCCGTTCAATCAGACGGCTAAACCGACTAAAATGACTGCTTACTACAAGAAACAGTCTAAATATCTTAAAGGAACCTGTACGACAACGGTCACCCGGGGACTTCAAACCCCCGGATCTCTAAGTGAACTTACACTCTAAAATGAAAACAGGTTATCGGCGGGTGCGCATGGCGCGGGCCGAGCGCGAGGCGCTGACGCAGAAGGGGGAGGCGAACCTCTTCGTGCGCCCGGCCGGCGTCGAGTTCCTGCGCAAGATCGCGTTCTTCCAGCAGTGGCCCATAACTGCAGTAGTCATTCTTACCACTGACAGTAGCCATAAGACTAGTAAGATCAGTAGTAAGTGACCAGTGAATAGCATGACCAGTGCACCGTGTACCATATCAAAAGTACCGGCTTCTTGAATCTCGAAACAGTCTAAAATATCTGACGGAGACTTTCCACCCCCGGATATCGAAACAGTCTAAAATATCTGGAAGGAACCCGTACGACAATGGTCACCCGGAGACTTTAAGCCCCCGGATCTCTAAGTGAACTTACACTTTTACAAAGGAAGAGGTTCCGGTGCCGATGCTGCTGCTGTGGAAGTGGCGGCGGCGGGTGCGCATGCCCCGCAGTTCGCGGTCCAAGGAGACGACATCGTCACCGAGGGTGACTGGGGCACGGAGATGTTCGTCATCGCCAGCGGCACCGTCACCTTCCACGCCCGCAAGTCCAAGCGCAGGGCCGTCCGCGTCGCGGCCTCCGTCCGCGCCCAGCAGCAACTGCTCGAAAGATAGCAGAAGCCGGACCAGTCACAAATAAGAAATGAGAGCACGCTGCAAAAAAAAAAAAAAACAAAAACTGCCCTAATTTAGACTGCACCAATCAACAAGGCGACACGCATGCACTGCCACTGACCCATAGGAAAATGCGTACCCATATACGATACGACGCCATAAAGAAACTCTTTCGTCGAACGTCACCCGGAGACTGTAAACCCCCCGGATTCTCAAGCGAGAGCTTTACCTCTGCAAATACCAGCGTCTCAAAACCAGAAACAGTCTAAATTATCTGACGGAGACTAAAGAATACCGGATTCTTGCAACTCGAAACATTCTAAAATGAAACAGGTCCTGGTGCCGATGCTGCTGCTGTGGAAGTGGCGGCGGCGGGTGCGCATGGCGCGGGCCGAGCGCGAGGCGCTGACGCAGCAGAAGGTGGAGGCGAACCTCTTCGTGCGCCCGGCCGGCGTCGAGTTCCTGCGCAAGATCGCGTTCTTCCAGGAGTGGCCCCAGGCCTCCCTCCGGCGCGTCCTCTCCTCGATGGCCCCGCAGTTCGCGGTCCAAGGAGACGACATCGTCACCGAGGGTGACTGGGGCACGGAGATGTTCGTCATCGCCAGCGGCACCGTCACCGTGCACGCCCGCAAGTCCAAGCGCAGGGCCGTCCGCGTCGCAGCCTCCGTCCGCGCCCAGCAGCAACTGCTCGAAAAACAGCAAAAGCAGCAGCAGCTGCGCCGGCAGCAGCAGCAGCAGCAGCAGCAGCAGCAGGACCCCACTTCGCCGACGACTGGTGGCACTCCGTCGACGCAGGCAGCCCGATCTCCGACCACGGACAACCCAAGCTCTCCTTTGTCCATCCAGCAGCCGTACAGCGACAACTTTCCCCAGCCGGCAGCGGGTTCGACGGACGCTGCCGCTACCGCCACCCCTGGCACAGTCAGGCAGCGCAGGCAGTCCTTCAAAGCGGGGACGCAACCTGCGGCAGCGCGGCATCGGCGGCTGTCGGTGAAGGAGTCCGAACCTGGCTCCGCCCACCCGCGGCCGCACCTGACGACGGCTCAGCCCCAGAGGGATCCATCGGGGTCTCCAACAAGCCCGGGGCAGCGGCGACGGTCGCTCGCGCCGGTGGTCTTCGGCGCCAAGCGGCCAGGTTCCGCTTCGGACTCCTCGAGAAGGAGGGCGCAGCAGCAGCAGCAGCAGCAGCCGGCGGCGGCGAAGGAGGGAGAGGACGACGAAGACGGCGGGGCGCCGAAGGGCGCCGGGCCGGACGACGTGCTGGCGGTGATCACGGGCGAGTCGAAGAACCCGTTCTTCGGGGAGTTCAGCCTCATCAGCAACGAGCCGCGGTTTGCGACCGTGCGCGCGAGGACCGACTGCAGGCTCTGGAGCATCGCGCGCACCGTCGTGGACGCGGAGCTGAAGCAGCTTCCCCCGGAGGTCAAGAAGAATGTCAAGGTCCGAATTTTCTTCAGCTTCATTTTCTTTGGCTTCGTGTTCTACAATTCTTTTTGTCGCATATGCCATATCAGTTGGTGTGATCAGTTTCAGTGTTTGCTGAGTCTGTGCCGGGTTGTTTCCGGTTCTATGTGGGTGCAGCACAGTGTACATAAGATCGAAGCTTTCGGAATATTAGTAGTTTCTCGGCGAAAATCTGACACTTGTATGACGGTGGCGGGGCGCCGAAGGAGGCCGGGCCAGACGACGTGCTGGCGGTGATCACGGGCGAGTCGAAGAACCCGTTTTTCGGGGAGTTCAGCTTCATCAGCAATGAGCCGCGGTTCGCGACCGTGCGCGCGAGGACCGACTGCAGGCTCTGGAGCATCGCGCGTACCGTCGTGGACGCGGAGCTGAAGCAGCTACCCCCGGAGGTTAAGAAGAACGTCAAGGTTCGACCATTCTTTTTGCTTCGTGTTATTTATTCTGTTTCAAGTAACCGCTGATGCTCCCGCAGGTTGCGAGTAGGGGTACGTTTTCAACTGGAGGGGGTGCCTCGAACAGCACCTCGCGATTCCTTCATTGTCAGCTTCACACTCGCCGCAACGCTCCAGTCTGTGGGCTGTGCAGAATTGCACCCGCGGCCTCAGGCCATCTCCTTCATGATGGTGCTGTTTATTCTGGCACCACGGGTGTGTGTGAGTGTGTGGGTGTACGTGAATAGGTACGTAGAGTGTTGTTGTTAAAGTGCATGCACAGAGTGTATGATATGTGGTGAATTTCCCTTATATCCCACCACTTCAAATTTTGTTCCCTTATACTCAAAGGATGCGATCGTCCGCACGCTTCTTCTTATCCACATCCCAATTCCGTTCAATTTCCTGCACCTTTTTACACGCCCCCACGGGTTGATTCTTCGTTTACGGTGTCTCGTACGCCCTTCTCTCTTTGTCCGATCCGTCATATTCTTCGAAGAAGACTCCGTGGATGCTATAAATGAGCGGCAGTGTCCTGCCTGAACACTGAACAGAAGTTTCCACCCTCCCCACTGGCAAACCAGCACACCGCGCTGTCGAGTCTGCTAACACTCAGGTTCCGCTCCGATCATGGTCCGTATACTGCGTCATGACTGAGATGCGGTGTTGCGCATTGCAGCGTCAAAACCTTGTCCTAGAGGAAATCCGCTTCGCAGAGCAACCATCTCCGCAGAGACACTTTGCAGAACCGCCGCCGCAGAGGCCCCCCTTCCCAGAGGGAAGCCGCTCCGCAGAGCAACTGCCTGCACAGAGGAACGCAGAACAGGCCCTATCCGAGTCTGTCGGTTTCAGGGCAAGGGGTGGTGAGTACTATGTATTCACTGTCGCGGTGCCAGGTATATCCCGCGCCCCCACTGCTAAGACAACGAAAACAGTTTGAAAAGAAGCATTTCTAAATTCGACCGACGCCTATACTCGGTAACAGCATACTCAGTTTCACTGGAGTGCCCTTTCCCGGCGAGCTACGCGGGGACTTATCAGAAAGAGTGCCAACTTTACTCTTTCCGCGCAGTGGTTAGTTCGCAAAATCCAACTACTTACAAAAAGTGTCACAGTTTAAGCCGGCAGCCGCTGCTTTAACAGCTTTACTACGTGGGCGGCCCTGAGACTAACCCCCCCAGGTGACACCACGGGTTTATCTTTTGACCATACTACTGTTTTTCAGAGTTATAGTTTTGTGTTAACAATGTTGGTAATATAAATTAGTAGTTGGGAAACAGTCTAGAAATTAGTAGTTGGCAGCGTACATGAAACTTACCAAAGCAGGCGAGTTCCGCTGGTGCGCACAGAGAAAGCAGTTTGGAAAGAAGCAGTCCTGAAAAAAAGATGGACGCCTAATCTCTGAGATTACCCCCCTCAGGCGACACCACTGTTTCATCTTTAACCGTACTACAACTCTCTTTTGGTACTAGAAATGAGTAGTTGGGAAACAGTCTAGAAATTAGTAGTTGGCAGCGTAAATGGAACTTACAAACGCAAGTGAGTGTGCGCTCCGCTAGTGCGCACAAACAAAACAGTTTGAAAAGAAGCAGTCCTAAAAAGATGGTCGCCTGTACTCTGAGATTACCCCCCTCATCAGGCGACACCACTGTTTATCGTTAACCGCATACCAATTCTCTTACCCATACTACTAATTTCAATATAGTCTCCAATCACAATGCTGTACTCGCAGGCGACCGCCGACGAACGGAGGGGGAAGACGCTGCGGTTCACGGACCCGATCGACCCGCGCGCGCTGAAGGCGGCGTCGCCGCTGTTCGTCGCGTGGGACCTGGCGACGGTGGTGAAGGTGCTCGACGAAAAGTTCACGGCGCGCGTGGTGAAGGAGGGCACCGAGCTGCTCAAAGAAGGCGACTCGGGGAGCGCGATCTACTACGTGGCGGCGGGCAACGTCGGCGTCACCGTGACCGGGAAGAAGCAGTTTTACCTGGGGCCCGGGTCCATGATCGGCGAGATCAGCGTCGTCTTCTTGGAAGCGTGCTCGGCCACGGTGACCACCGTCACGCCGTGCGACCTGTGGACAGCGAGGAAGCAGGACATACTGGACGTCCTCCTCACCCAGCCCACCTGGTTCGTCAAGGCGAAGCAGAAGCTCAACGAAAAGCGGGCGGCGTGGATTCCGGCTTGCCCGGTGGTCCCGTTCGTGGGTGACCAGTATTTGGCGTACCTGCCGCCGCCCGTTGCGAAGCAACTCGCCGCCATCGCGAAGCCGCGCGTGGTGGACGCGTCCGGCATCGTGATCACGACGGGGGAAAGGTGCACCGAAATGTTCGTCCTGTCATCGGGTGTGACCGAGCCGCAGATCCCGGTGGGCATCCTGCAGTGCTCGACAATCCTCTTCGATTCGAACCTCCTGTGGACCGACCTCACCGTGCGCGCCGTCACGAAGTGCGAGATACACTTCGTGCCGGCAGCGGACATGTGGCGGTTCCTCAAGGAGCGGCACCCCAAGCTGTACGACAGGCACTTCAAGATGAAGCGCAAGACGTCACGCGCGGCGGCGGCGACGGCCAAGGTGGCTGCCCTCGCCGCAGGCGGCAGCCCCGCCGGCTCGCCGCACCTGGCCGCGGCAGCGGCGGCGGGGGTCGGTGGGGGCGTCGTGGCGCCGAAGGACTCGCAGTCCTTGAGCGGGTTCGAGGCGTCGCCGGACCTGAGGCCCTCCAGCAGACACCCGTCGTCTCCAGCGCTCTCCCCGGGACTGAACCTGACGGCGTCGGACTTCACATCCCCGTCTCCGCTGCTGCAGGTTTCGGCTTGCGACTGAACCTTCTTTTTTTTTGCGTCAGCAACAAACCCGATGGCAGCGGGCAATCCCCACTCTTGTTAGATGAAGAACAACAGGTTGGCGGAGGCGTGTGCAGACCATCAACCGAGGGGCTTCGCAATTCTTAAGTGATTCCGGCATCGTGATCACCACGGGGGAAAAGGTGCACCGAAATGTTCGTCCTGTTGTCGAGCCGCAGATCCCGGTGGGGATCCTGCAGTGCTCGACAATCCTCTTCGATTCGAACCTCCTGTGGACCGACCTCACCGTGCCGGCGGCGGACATGTGGCGGTTCCTCAAGGAGCGGCACCCCAAGCTGTACGACAGGCACTTCAAGATGAAGCGCAAGACGTCGCGTGTCTCCGCGGCTTAAAGGACCGAAACACGGTGCATACAGGACAAGTGCGGTCCAGTTCCGATCCCGCAGAGAAAATCGCCCCAGTCCCACCCACACCCCCTTCTTTTCTTAGTGCTATAACTGTTGCTGATGCCGT
The DNA here is from genome assembly GCA_030068145.1 of Diplonema papillatum. Lineage (NCBI taxonomy): Eukaryota > Euglenozoa > Diplonemea > Diplonemida > Diplonemidae > Diplonema > Diplonema papillatum. The sequence continues at coordinate 98,631 of JAPJBO010000711.1, forward strand.
ACAACTTACGGCGAAGACTGCTGTGACGGCGTAGGCAGCGTGTTTTGGGGGTCGGAAACCCCAACCTGAAACGTAAACAGGCAAAGAAACAGCTACAAGAAAAAGGAGCGCCTCTCTAAAAAGAGTTGGATAGACGGCAACAGACAACGAACACACAAACACATACGTGCACCAGCAGTAAATAAAACATGCGTACCAAAATATACGATACCTTTAAGGAACCCTTCGACAATGGCCACCCGGAGACTTTAAGACCCCGGATCCTCGAAGCCAACTTTCACCAGAAAAACAAGTGGGAAATCGATCAACCGATACGCACAAACAAGAGAAGCACAAAAAGCGCGCGTCCTAAATATATTCTTATTACTGACAGTCATCGACAGGCTCTAAACCCAGTTTTTTTTTTTTTTTAAATAGTACATCTGTACTGACGGGAACATTTCCGGAACAACGGTTGCACAGGAAAGAGAAAACGAAGCCGACGAAAAAGTGCTAATACAGGAACCCCCCCCCCCGCCCCCCAGAGAGGTTTATACCCTGTACACGCGAAGAACAAAAATGTTGCTTCGTTTATCAGTGCAAGCCCCAACTCCGGAAATGTTCTCAAGCGAGCCTTCACTCTAAAATCCTAAAATCCCTGAACTGCTTTAAACGAACGAAAGACAACCGTGGCACGTACAAACAAAGCGAAGCGCCTGTCGTTTTTTTAGTTGTGCAAGCATCTGCTTTGTAGGAGATACTTGAGGAGGCTGCCAGATGCGAAATATCTAAGGAGGTAAACGTGCTGTGGCCCAGGTAGATCTGAGCTCAGTGCTGGGGAAACGTTAAACAAAAACTTGGTGTCGGTCACAAACAGTCCCGGACATGGCTAGCCATAACCCATAACGAAAGCGTGCACTAAATATACAACCCGTAACCACATAGCCCTTTCTTGCTCTAAGATAACCCATTCATGAACGGTCACACGGAGACCCTAAAACCCCGGAATATCAAGCGAACTTTAACTCTAAGAACGACCTTCTTTGTAGTCGCAGTGTTTCTCCTCCCCGTCGAAAATAAGCACAAGGCAGCCCCTCGAGTATTATCTCACATAACATGTAAAGCCTCTGGGCAAAATCCCGTTTTCACATCTCTTCTTCGAAAAAGAGCTGATGCGAACATCGATCGTGCCTCAGCATTTCTGTCATGAACTGCCCCCCCCTCCCTCCTCCACATTTTTTTTTTTAGGCATTTGCACGCAAATCGTTGTTGTCGAAAAGTAAAAGAAACCAAAACCACGCAGCTTCTTCGAAAGGCCTGAAGAAACATGCAAGTGTTGTGCCTAAATGTTAAAGTACGAATTTCCCACCACCGGCTATGGCAGCAGCTAGGGTACGAAGGACTTCCCACATTAAAAAGAACGCGGGGGGCCGAGATCGCATACCGAACGTGAACTCAGTGTCGATCGCGAGAAGTCCGGAATTGACGAGACACACAGAAAATGCGAGCGCGCTCTAGAATACGTCGAATAGTCGGCAACAGGCAACACCACATCCACACAAGCACACGTGACTGCCACTACCGCATCTACGATACGCACACTAGTATCCGATACTCTAAAGGAATCTTCACGACGATGGTCACCCGGAGACTTTAAACCCCCGGATCTCTTAGCGAACTTACAGTGTAAGCTACACCCTAAAAAAGTTGCTCTCTGCAAGTCCACATGCGTAGAAGTCTAAGTCCAAGAAACAGTCTATACCGCAATTGGATTAATGTTGAACCGGGTTAAACCTGGGACACCCCCCAAAAATAGGGCTGGGTGTCCCAGGTTTTAGCCGGTTCGGCATTTTTTTTTGGGGTTTGCGACTTGGCATACTTCGCAGAATATCACGACCCTGGTGCTTGCCCGCGCCTTCGGGTGCTCAATACTCAGCTCGACCCCTAGAGGCCGCCGTCGTAGGATGCTGCAGAATCACTACTGGTGCAGTCACGCAGGTGACTTCCTGGGACATCCCTCGGGTGTCCCAGGGTTTACCCGGTCTTTTACCCGTTCCAGCTTTAGTCCAGTTCAACATTATTCCAATTACGGTAATATTAGCACTCGAACGAACCAATAATCTGAGAACCGAATCAACCGGGGTAAGTAGTCGTCATCTTTGGCGGTTAGAAAATTGACCCAAGGTATGCCCATGTCGCGGGGAAATCTAATGGAACAAGTCCATGATATCAGCTGTGGTGATATCACAGTATCACTGAGGGAGTTGATGCAAGTCGATGAGCGAATCACACAGCCTTCAGGGTGTGGGCAATCCGGCAAAGGCAAACCGTCGCCGCGGAAACTCAGCGCGGCAGAAAACCGAAGCTACAGGCAACGCAAAATTAAAATGTCCACAAGAGGAGAAAAATATGCAAACAAAAAATAAGCAAAGACGCCCGACATCAGAACGACGTGCTTCGTCGACAGACCGCATTAATAAAAGAACAAAACCCCCGATTGCTTAGCACAAGAAACAGACCAGAAACCAAGGAAAATGGCAGTAGAACCGTCAGTCCAGATGAGAATAGCCAAGCTTGGCAAGTCTTGCCGTCACCCGAGAGTTCCTTTCAAATCCCCCCCTATGAAAATAAAAGCCAGAACCCGGGAAGGACCTATTACGCCGGTCTACCTCTGTCGAAATACCGTAAACGTTGGACCGGACAAAAATGGTCCAACTCACCTATTTTGGGCTCTGGCGGTCCAACTTTTGTCCGGCCCAACTTTTTTTCGGGGGTCCTGTGTACTTAGTGAAGTTTTGCGGCTGGCCACTGAACAGCACTCGCTCCACTCCGTAGTTTGAAAGTCGCACATGGGCCCGCCGCCAGGAGTTGTAAATTTGTTGCATTAGTGTGTGGGCCTTTGAAACGTGGATGATGCCTCTCGCGCTGCTCCCCTTGAGGTTCCTGGCTCATGCCAAAGCGCCGCCGCCCGGGTTAAGGGGTTGCGGCATCAGGCGTGGGCCAGGGCCAGGGAGACTGTTCGGAGGGGTCACCACCCACCGTTCGCGGGCTTCGTTACTTCACTGCCCCCGGCTCTCCCCGGCCTTCGTCATCCCGGGGGAGGGTTCCACGGCCATCTCCCCCCGCGTGGGGAATGGACTGGTGCTGTGCCGCGGGTCCTTCCGTGCGTCCTCGCGACGTCGCCGCTGTCGATGTCACTGCCGCTGTTGCTGCCGCTGCAGCCGCTGTCGGGCGGTTGGTTGACGATCCCGGTCTGCACCCCGCCCGTTGCGCGTCGGCTTTCTTCTTCTCGGCGTTCGCTAGGACGTCCCAAAGGTGGCGGCTGCCGCCGCCGCGTGCGCGACGGTGCGTCGCCCGGTCGTGTCTTGCCCGTGCCTTCCACTTCTCGCCGCTGTGTTGCCACCCCCGTGGGTAATGGGCCTGGGGTCGGAAGCTGCCGGTCAGGACACCCGCCTTCTCCCAGTGGCCGCCCTGGTCGCCCCGTCCTTTGTTCGCCATCTTTTTGGGCACGTGCCGTACGGCGGCGACTTCGAACGCCCGCATCACCGCTTCGAAGGCCTCCCGGTTGTTGATCTGCGGCCGTTTGTTGAGGCCATGGAGGATGGGTCCCCCGAGGCTGGTGAGGTGGTTGACGCGCATCTCGAGGGCCGGGTGGACGGCTTTCACGCGCGCAATCTTGCCCAACCTGCTCAGCGCGGTCCTCATCGCCCACCCTTTCGCGGTCGCCGAGTCGCTGTAGGCCTGTGCCGCCTGTCGCTGTGCGGTGTCCATGGCGCGGTTCGACAGTTCGTCCGCATCCTTGTTGAGCTCGCGAGGAATGTGCACCGGCTCGATCGTCGTCCGTCGGTCGTGCAGCTTCGCCAACAGGTTCTGCGCCTGGTCGTAGTATCGCCGGAGTGTTTCGTTGCACCTCTTCGTGCCCTTTATCTGATCAATGACCAGTTCGCTGTCGCCCTTGACGACGATGGTGCGGGGTGTCGGCGGCACGGGGTCCCGCAGCAACCTCGCCAACACGCTGACGAACCCGACGTATTCCGCCACGTTGTTCGTCGCTCTCCCGGCAATGGGCTTCTCAACTTCCCACTGCTTGACGCCTTTGTCGTAGAAGACCGCCCCGGCTCCCGCGACCGCGCCGTTGGTCCCGTTCCCCCGACTGCCGCCGTCGAAGAACGCCGCCGTCTCCTCTCCCGGCAGCGTGTCCGCCACGGTCCAGCGCTCCTTCGGCTGCCGCTGCGCGATGTTCTCCTGCCTCCGCTGTGTGCCGGCCGGCGTGAGGGTCAGGCCGCTGTGCAGCTCAAAATCGACAGCGAGCTCGAAATACGAGATGGAGGCCTGCTTGCCGGTTTCGGACCACCGCTTCGTCGAGCACCATTCTGCCAGCGCCAGGAGCATCTCGTGGGTGTCCTTCCATGCGTTGCGGTCCGGCCGCGCACCGTCGACGTTGATGGTCTGGCTGGCCGTCGGCCGTTGCGGCTCCCACCCCCACGGATATGTCGACACCTTGAGCTCCTTGCGCCGGCAGTCCTGCTCGAGGATGCCGTCGGCCCGCTGCCTCCCGAGCAGGATCTCGACGCACATCAGCTGCATCCCGGCCGCCAGCTCCCTGCATTCGTCGAAGTCGAGTCCCATCGCGTCCTTGGGCATGACGCCGCATAGAGCCATGCACGGCTTCATCTCGGGCCGCCGAGCGAGCACATTCGGATACGCGCCGCGCACGTCGCTCCACTTGACGCAGTCCCACCACATGTGTTGTTCGTCCTCCGGGACACCCGCGTCGCAGAATCTGCAGGTTGCTTGCTCCCATCGCTTGCCGGTGTGTACCGCGTTGGCAATGACAGCTCTGACCAGGCCCTGCTGGTAGCCGGTGATGGCGCCCTTCTCCAGCAGGTCTCGCGTGGCACCCCCGTCGATGCCGTCCTCGATGCCGAGGAGGGATGCCCTCGTCTTGACCACGTCCTTGTAGCGCATCGTCCGCCCGGCCTCCCGCAGCTCGTGCTGGAAGTTGTGCCGAGCGGTCTGCGCCCGCTGCCTCTCCTCTTTCGTCAGCGGCTCGACGTTCTGCACCACCGTCCATTCGCGCCGCCGGCCCGTTCCTTCCTGCAGGGTGTCGAACCTGGGCCACGTCCATCCGATGTCTGCGATCGCTCGCTCGAGCAGGAACACTGGCCCCTCCTTGCTTCGCCCCGGTGCCTCTGGAGCGCCGGGGGGGCGGTCCCGCCTTGCTTGTCGAGCTGCTCGGATGGCAACAACCAGCGGCGCCAAGTGCGACTGCTTCACCATCTGCTGCGAAAATGTGTTTACCCGCCGATGAATCGCGGCGACACGCGGGTCCAATCTGTGCCCCCGACACAGCGTGTTCAGCACGACGGCATCGCACCTTCTGTTGCCGCCGGTCCACAGCCCCGCCAGGGTAGCAACTCGCAGGCCTTCCATGTACGTCCCCGCCGGTTGCCACACCGAGACGCCGTACAACGCCTTCGCTGTGGCCGACGCAGCCACGTAACCTTCCTTCTGGTCCATCGGGATCGGCAGGCTTCTCGCCCTTCTCGCGATGTTCTTCGCGGCCTCGAACCGGGTTTGAATCCGCCTGCTGGGGGGCGGCGCACCCTTCCCGACCGTAAACATCGCCCCCAGAACGTCGAAGCTTGTCTTCCGCAGTACCTTGTTGCCCTGCACTGTGAGCGTTCCCGGAGCGTCCGCGTTCGTGGCGTAAAAGAACGACTTCCCAGCGTTGACGCCCCCATCGGTCGCGTTGGCGAAGTCCGTCGTGACTTCAGCCACGGCCTTGAGCCCCCTGAGGGACTCCGACATCGCATGAATGTCGTCCAGGTACGCCATCGCCTGGGCCGGTGTTGTCAACGCCCCCACGGCCCGCACCCAGACCGCGATGAGCGCGTTTAGGAACAGCACGCTGAGGGGGCACCCTTGTAAGATGCCATTTGTCGCAACGAAAGGCTCCCCGACTGCCCGCGCCGTCTTGAAGTGGCGCTGCATGCTTCCGTACACCGCCTTCATCGCCCTCAGTACCCCCGGGTCCAGCCCCATCACCTCCATCAAACGGAACATGATCTCGTGCGGCAGCCGGTCGAAGCACTTCATGAAGTCGACCGAATTTGTTGCATTAGTGTGTGTGTGGGCCTTTGAAGCGTGGATGATGCCTCTCGCGCTGCTCCCCTTGAGGTTCCTGGCTCATGCCAAAGCGCCGCCGCCCGGGTTAAGGGGTTGCGGCATCAGGCGTGGGCCAGGGCCAGGGAGACTGTTCGGAGGGGTCACCACCCACCGTTCGCGGGCTTCGTTACTTCACTGCCCCCGGCTCTCCCCGGCCTTCGTCAACCCGGGGGAGGGTTTCACGGCCATCCCCCCCGCGTAGGGAATGGACTGAATTTGTTGCATTAGTGTGATTGTCAGGCCTTCGACTACCCTGAGCAACGCACTATGCACACTCCGTGTCTACGTCACAGCAGATGGAACGCGTCTGCTGCGTCGCCGCGGAGGCGGCCTACGAGTGGATGTCGTTGTGGCCTCGCGGCCGGAGCCATCGTTGGACGACCGTTCGCTCGTATCTTCGCGTTTGCGTCGGTTCGCGCGTCGGATGGACGCAGCCGGGGGCTGCGCATTGGGCGGCGTTCGTCGGGCAGGGGTGTTGGCCCGGAGTTGCGGCGTTGGCAGTTGAGTGCGTCGGCGCCGCCGCGCTGGGGGGGGTGCGTGGGACGGAAGGGTCCTCCGGAGTTCCCGAACACTGCGCGGCACTGCGTAACCATCGGCCCAACCCCGCCTAAGTGGATACGTGCCTGGGCGGAAATATGTTGGACCGGACAAAATGGTCCAATTGTTTTGGTCGTCGCGCGGTCCAACTTTTTTTCGGGGGGTCCTGTGTACTTAGTAAATTTTTGCGGCTGGCCACTGAACAGCACTCGCTCCACTCCGTAGTTTGAAAGTCGCACATGGGCCCGCCGCCAGGAGTTCCCGAACACTGCGCGGCACTGCGTAACCATCGGCCCAACCCCGCCTAAGTGGATACGTGCCTGGGCGGAAATATGTTGGACCCGACAAAATGGTCCAACTGTTTTGGTCGTCGCGCGGTCCAACTTTTTTCGGGGGGTCCTGTGTACTTAGTAAAATTTGCGGCTGGCCACTGAACAGCACGCTCCACTCCGTAGTTTGAAAGTCGCACATGGGCCCGCCGCCAGGAGTTCCCGAACACTGCGCGGCACTGCGTAACCATCGGCCCAACCCCGCCTAAGTGGATACGTGCCTGGGCGGAAATATGTTGGACCCGACAAAATGGTCCAACTGTTTTGGTCGTCGCGCGGTCCAACTTTTTTCGGGGGGTCCTGTGTACTTAGTAAAATATTGCGGCTGGCCACTGAACAGCACGCTCCACTCCGTAGTTTGAAAGTCGCACATGGGCCCGCCGCCAGGAGTTCCCGAACACTGCGCGGCACTGCGTAACCATCGGCCCAACCCCGCCTAAGTGGATACGTGCCTGGGCGGAAATATGTTGGACCGGGCAAAATGGTCCAATTGTTTTGGTCGTCGCGCGGTCCAACTTTTGTCCTGTCCAACATATTTCCGGTCCAACCTATTTCCGGTCCAACTTTTTTTGTATAAGCACCTGCTTTGTAGGAAATGCTTGAGGAGGCTGCCAGCTGCAAAAGATCAAAGGAGGTAAATGTGCTGTAGCCCACATGAAACAAAGGTGAATCTGGGTTCAGTGGCGGGCGTAAGCGTTCAACAAAAAAGACCCATTTTGTAGTAGTATTGTTAGTATTGTTTCCCCCCTCTAGCCTCCTTCGAAGTAAGCACAAGGCAGCCCCTCGAGTATTTTCTGCTTACGGTACTCAAGAGCATAGCATGAACCCCCTGGCCCCAACCAACTGGACCTGAAGTTGCCAGACTGGGTTGTGTCACGTCAGATGAAGTTCTGTGCGCACAACTTTCCTACAATGTGGTCGGCATAGCCACAACCCGAAGCCACGGCCGCTCTTGAGAAAGTAGACCGAACGAAACCAACCAAAGCTTGCTAGTTTCATGGTCCAACTGTTTTGGTCGTCGCGCGGTCCAACTTTTGACCGGTCCACCATATTTCCGGTCCAACTTTCTTCTGCTTACGGTACGCAAGAGCATAGCATGAACCCTGGCCACAACCAACTGGACCTGAAGTTGCCAGGATGGGTTGTGTCAGGTCAGATGCCGTTCTGTGCACACAACTTTCCCACAATGTGGTCGGCATAGCCACAACCCGAAGCCACGGCCGCTCTTGAGAAAGTAGACCGAACGAAACCAACCAAAGCTTGCTAGTTTCAGGAAAAGACCGAAGTTTACCCCGAATAATACGAGTCTTTGGTCAGAATATTTTTTCAGTACTAGCAGTTGCGGGTTGCCCTTCAATGTAATGTGCACTGTAAATCAACGCAACGCCGGCGCGCCCTACAGTGCGCAGTAGCAGCACGTCGCTGCCTGTCTCTCGCCGCCCCCCCAATCTTTCCAATTCCCGTCAACTACTACTTACTGAGTTCAACATCGTGTTACATTGCCTCCAAACACAAGCAAACTGGCTCGCCCGTTTGTCGGGGCACACCCTATTTCACACCCTATTTCACACCCTATTTCCGGGTGTAGTCACGCCCGCACTTGAGGCCGGACTTTAGCTCGAGCAAAAGTTGCTGGAGTTCACCGTGCAGTAAACCACAAAGCTGACGCATGGCCCTATCACTCCCAGTTTTCGCACTGCTTTTCACGGGTTTACCGTGGCCAATACTATACTGAACACGCCGACCTCAGCCTCGCCGTTTCCTCGGCCCTTTCGGTATTTCGCCTTCTGGAGGTCAAAGCATGGGTCGCTGAGTAAGCGCTCAGATTATTGGAGGGACTCGTTCCACCAAGACAGAAGGCGCCGAGCGAGTATTCTTTTGTGTATTGCCGGCATATGACAAGACCCCCCCTTTTTTTTTTTTAGTACTAACAATCTTGTGGGTTGCCCTTCAATGTATTGTGCAGGCTAAAAAGACGTAGGCAGCGTGTTTTGGTGGTTGATCAGAATTCCTTACCTGAATACACACAGGGTAAATACAAGTGGGAAAACGATCAACCGGCACGCACAAAGAAAACGAAGCGCCTGTCTTTTTTCGTCGTATACTATGACAGCACCTCGTGCACATTGGAGTGACTCGTTCCACCACACTGGCCTTATGTTGTTGAAACAGGCTGTCTCTACGCTCCAGGGAAAACACGAGCCAGGCACACAAATACGAAGGCACCCACCGAACCTCGTAGCTCGTAGAACCGCCACCCTTAATAGTGCACGCAAAGCACAAAGGATATCTTTTCATATTACCAAACAGTCACCCGGAGGCTTTAAACCCCCGGAGTTTTTAGAGTTAAAGTTTTTAGTACTAACAATCTTGCGGGTTGCCCTTCAATGTATTGTGCAGGCTAAAAAGACGTAGGCAGCGTGTTTTGGTGGTTGATCAGAATTCCTTACCTGAATACACACAGGGTAAATACAAGTGGGAAAACGATCAACAGGCACGCACACACAAAACGAAGCGCCTGTCTTTTTCAAGGGAACACCTGCTCTATATAACTGGGAGTGAGGCGCCGAGTCATCGGAAGGAAAGCCGCAATGGGGGATTTTTTGGGGTGTATGCGACCTGCGCCCTTCAGGACCCGTATTCTGAGGCCGAATGGGGGGCCCCTATGTATGGGGAGTCTAGTCCCTTCTGAGTGGTAGAACCGGTTCTCTGGGTTTAGAAGTCCCTGTTGGTTACAGAGGACATACTCTCGGGGCTGCTCCACAGATTCCCCGGGAGGGCTTTCTGCGCCCTGGACAACCACCCCCCTCCGCCCGCAAAGGGGTTATACCGCATGTTGAGCACATAGCCATTCCAAGCACGTTCTTGCAATTCCCCTCACGCACGAGAGGCAGTGTCCTGCCAACACCTTAACCCTTCAAGGACGGAGGACATATCGTTATGTCGAAAAAGCCAGAACCCGAGCTGGAGTTCGGACACTTTGCCTCCAGAATGACGTCAAAAAGGATCAATGTTTGCTGCTGTGAAGAGATGTGTTACGAAACCTGTCCAAGGTGCACCAGGTTTCCCATTTTTGGAGTCGTAATACTCTCGGGTTTGATCCATAGATTCCCCGGGAGGGCTTTCTGCGCCCTGGGCAACCTTCCCCCTCCGTCCGCAAAGGGGTTATGCCGCATATTGAGCACACTAACCGTTCCAAGCACGTTCTTGCAGTTCCCCTCACGCACGAGAATTCTCCGCCGGCTACTTACTCAGGCATGGGCACATGCTTCTGTCTTTCCAGCTCAGGACAAAGGGGAAAAGGGGAGAAATCACTTCACCCCTTACGGTTGCCGAGAGAACAGGCTAGTCACACCGCCGGACCAAAAAAAGACATTCCTACCCGGCCAACCAATATATCCCTGGAGAGCGTTCGTTTGCCTTTGCGGAATTCCCACGATGGATCGCAAGAGGCAGTGTCCTGCCAAGACCTTAACCTAAAGTTCCCCCTTCCCACCCCCTCGGCCCGTAAGGGGTTAACGTTACGAACGAAGTAAGGCGAAAATAAACAAACCAAGCAACGCTACGCGTTTCTCTCAACAAGCAAGCAGCCACCTCCGCATCAGAGCTTTCGTCACGCACGGATCGTCGTCGATTAACGTGCGTGTGCCGGGCTCCCGGCTGTTGTTCTATGCCGTCCGCTGACAAATCCTTTCCAGGGCTAGGCGCTTTTAATCGGGTGCTTTCGAGGGCTTGGTGACCCAGCGGCGGCTGCCTGATGGGCTTGTTGGGTGGCCACACAGTCCGCGTGGGGCCCAGTGCCCGTACCTGTCGTGCTGCCTGTCGTGCATGGTCTTCGATCTGCTGTGTCTTGATACTGGTTGAGGGACTTGCATGTCGATCGTATACGGGTGTGTGACTAGCGCGGTCTTCGTCCTGTAGTGATTTGATGCTGATACTGTTACATGCTGATCTGTACCGGTTGTGTGACTAGCGCGGTCTTCCACCTGTAGTGACTTGATGCTGATACTGTTATGCCGATCTTTTGTGGCTTGATACTGGCTGTGGGACTTGCACGTCGATCTGTTGTGTCTTGATACTGGTTGTGGTGATACCGATATTGTGACATGCCGACCTTTTGTGGCTGTGGGACTTGCATGTCGATCTGAAGACTGGTTGCCTGGCGCGGTCTTCGATCTGTTGTGTCTTGATACTGGTTGTGGTGATACTGATATTGTTACATGCCGATCTGTTGTGACTTGATACTCCCTAAAAAATCCGGAGTTTCAAGCGAATTTTAACTCTAAAAAGTTGGGTTGGCTCGACGGAGCAATTAGCGCACCTTTAGTCTCGGAGAAGTTTTTAGGAGCCTGTCGTTGCCGGCTAGAGAGCCGAAAAAAAAAAACAGAATTTTCACGTGTTAAAACGCCCCGATGTGTCACCACTTAACCCTGTCCCCCTGTGAAGCGTTTCAAGGGTCAGTTTGGCACGGCGTACAACGATACAACATGGTCTACCCGGTCCATCGCTGTTGAAGGATTTCAGGGCTCAACACAACGATTCCGAAAGGCCGGTGGGCGAAGAAAGTTTGTGAAAGCCTCCGCCATAGGACCAGGAAGACGCTCTGGTGAGGTAGTACAAACGAGCTGGAGAACCTTCTTCAGAAGTCTGTGCAGATGAGCAAGTTAAGTCAACCCCGTGGGTTGCTTGCACTGCAGTGTTGCCTGGAGGTGCATATCACTCATTCCACGAAAACGTGTCACAGATTTTGCTTCCTCATATCCGACATGTTCAGGTCAAATTTTGAGCAAAATTCGGAATTTTTTTTTGGGACGGAAAGAGCTATCCACGGCAAGTATCGGCACCTTTTTGGAACTCGATATAGCCAAAAATCTGACCCCCAGATGGCACTTTAGACGTTTTTGGGCCGATTTTCGGTCCTCAAAAAAAACACTCCTCACAGGAATCGAACCAAGTACCCCCAGAACCACAAGTGGGCGTGCTACCCGTTAGACCACGGGCGAAAAAAACGCGGGCGATTTCAGTTTCGGTATTTGGACCATCCTCCCGGTGGTTCGCGTGCCCCGTCAGGAAGTCTGCGGTTTGACCCCCGCTACACCACCACTGTAAGCAGAACACGCACTACGAGCTCCAAAACGCTCGACGCCGCGAGGAATCGAACCAGCGACCATTTTGGTGGTTTGCGAGGGAAGAAGAGAAAAATATTCTCGAATTTTTGGCACAAGTAGCGTAGCCGTCAGTGCACTCACCAATGACTCTTTTGGTCGCCGGTTCGAGTCCCGCTTTGGGTGTTTTTTTTTTCTCGAAAAAAATTTCGTCGTATCCGGCAGGAGGAGGCACAATTTTGGGATTTTCCGCCAGAATTTTGAGGAATCGCGTAGTTCTGTCATGGGACCGTATCGGCACCCCCGTAGAATTCTGTGGCGAGTCAAATCTGACTTGTTCCTGCATGCCGAGAAAAAAAAAAGTCGATTTTCAGACCCCATTTTTTGGAGACCCGGCCTCAATTTATGGGGGGGGGGTCGGTCAAAATTTTTATCCGACCAGATATTCGGAAAGCCCTGTCCTCAACGGATTCAAACGTGTCCTAAAAATCTCGAAACCGACCATTTTCGGACCTGCAGATGGAAATTTTCGGCAGAAATCCGAAAAAAGCCGAAATCTGTGACACTTTTTCGTGGGCGAGAGAGTTTCTTTTTTTTCGGTACCCATACCGGGCCATACGACAAGCTTCCCGTTACGCAGTTTTCTTTTGAAAGTTCATGACCCAGAATCTGGAGTGAGTGAAGAACTGTAGAAAATGTCTTCGCCACCACGAAGGAGGAAAATGTGGTGGACAAAAGTGTCATTCGCCCACGAATGAGTGATATACAACCGATCGAAGACCGTGCTAGTCAGGCAACCAGTCTTCAGATCGACATGCAAGTCCCAGCCACAAAAGATCGGCATGTAACAATATCAGTATCACCACAACCAGTATCAAGACACAACAGATTGACGATCCTGTTGACCATGTCCACAGGCCCCGGATGATGCAGTCGTCTCTTTTTGAAGGAAGGGTTGACCCTTGAAACGCTTCACGCGGGGACAGGGTTAACTATCCTGGAAAGCTGCACTTTCTTCGTGTAGTAGGGTGTCTTGTGGATGCATGGAAAACAAACAGGGGAGATCTCATTCTCTTGCATCGGGCCGTACCGTTAACCGCAATAGGTCTCCTAGGCTTAAAGCCTCTGGCCGACAGATCAATGTAGGTACGGGAAGTCGGCAAACTGGATCCGTAACGTCGGGAAAAGGATTAGCTCGGAGGACACATGCGGGATTGTCAGTGCGGGTTTAGGTCTGGGCTCGGATTGAAGGTGCTGTGGCAGGCAATTTGATGCTTCCACGGGGCAGGGCAGGGTGGATCTTGCTTAGCTTCAAGCCAAACACGTAAAAACATACTTTCGCAGTCCTTCACGTGGCGACACTGTTGACCGCACCTTAATTGAGTCGCGGTCGCCGATCCTCCAACCGCCAGCATCATGTACCTGATGCGACGCGGAACAAGTGCTGACAGCACCGCCCGGCGAATAGAGGGCCACACAAGTGGCAAATCGACCGGTCGGGGGGTGCTAAGCAGCCAATGGCTTGATGGCTGAGTGCACACCTAAGCAGGGCCACATCCTCGTGTTGTGTAGGCTGCGTGGGGGCCTGGTCTACCACCTCATCACAATACGCGCGAACTTTCTCGACAGTGATTGGACAGTCGGGATGCCGGGGGCGGGTCTCCATGAAGAACAAGAGAAAAGTAAAGCAAGACCTGCCCCTGCGCCTGCTGTCTCCGGCTGCTTCGGCAGACGACACATACTACTATGCAGTCTATCGACACAGATTGTTGCTGCATAACAAGCTCAAACTACTATTACTACTCCGCAGGCCGAGTCGTGCACAAGAGAGAGGCTGTCCCACCGTAGCAAGCACACGAGGCAGGCCAAAGTGCCTGACCATTGCACCGACCCCTCCTCAGCAGATCGAAAAAAGCCGGAACTGAGAAGCAAAAAAACTGACCGAGCAAAGCCGCAAAAAAGAAAAGAAAAGAAAGCAAAACCAAAGAGAAGAAGAAGAAAGAACGTCCGATTTGGCAAGCCTCAATTCTACGCCCAGCTCCCTTTGTTGCCCAACCTCTTTTTCGCCGCTGCAGCTGAAAAGCAGGGATACCTGATGCACAACAAGTCTGGTGCCAGCACTCGCGGTAATTCCGGCACTAATAGCGATAATTAATGCTGCTGCTGTTAAAAAGCTCGTAGCCAGATCCAGAGCTCAGTTGCAAGGTGGCCCAGTTTGCTGGGCATCAGCGTATTGCATATTCACAAGGCTGGGATAAGCCTTCGCATCAAGACCTGTGCTCTATGAAGTGGTAATGGTGCCTTGCAAGTAATCTCATCGGAGATGAAGGACGCTGCGCTGACTGTATGGGAGCCAGATAGCCCGCCGAGACTGAACCCCCAGTACTCGGTAAACAACAAAGGGAAAACACTAAATTTACGTCCGCACGGAAGTCGAATCGCGGTCCGACGGAGGACGAATTTGCCCGCGTGCGCCCGGTTGCAAGAGAAAGTTTTCCAAAACACTCAATATTCTCAATCTGCGACTTCCTCAGTTTCTCCGTGTGTAACTATAAGGGCATCATCTTTCGCGTCTCAGTTCAACTCGTGCACGCCAGGTGACTAAAACGGAACCAGAAAGGAAGGAAGGCGACCTGAACGTATATGACGACACGAAAGGCGATTCGTGGTCCGACGGAGGACGAAGTCAGGCGGCTTCTGCCCGCGTGCGCCCGGGGCTGGGAGAACCAAGAAGAAGAGTTTGCGTTTTGGTTCGCAGCCGACGAAGCCGGCGCCTCAGCGTATGGCTGGATCGAGGGCACGGTTCCCGAAGGCACGTTTTGAGGACCAGCCCCCGAGAGCACGAGTCTTATTAGATGTGGGGGTAACGGCTCCCGACCAACACAAAATCACAGATTCACGTACAGTAGAGAATCACACACCCACACGGATATTGACTCTCAACTCCACAAGCTGTGTTGCAAGAGGAGTGACAAGCACAGGCTGTTGCAAGAGACAGTGCCTCGCAACCAACAAATATTCTGAATCTGAGACTTTCGTAGCATGTAACTATACGATTACAAGCTTTTGTGTCTCAGTTCAAGTCGTTCACGGCCAGGTGACTAAAACGGAACCAGAAAGGAAGGAAGGCAAGCTAAGTATGACGACACGAAAAGCGATCCGCGGTCCGACGGAGGACGAAGTCAGGCGGCTTCTGCCCGCGTGCGCCCGGGGCTGGGAGAACCAAGAAGAAGAGTTCGAGTTTTGGTTCGCAGCCGACGAAGCCGGCGCTGCTACGGGTGCAGCCAAGGGCTGGATCGAGGGCAAACTGCCCGATGGACTCAAAGGCACGTTCTTGAGAAACGGCCCCGGGGTGACCGAAGTGTACGGCACCCCGCTGAAGCACCCGATCGACGGGGACGGGATGGTCTGCGCTTTGTCGTTTTCGAACGGCGGCGTGCACTTTCGGTCTCGGTACGTGCGGAGCCGGTCGCACGAGGACGAGAAGCGGGCCCGGAGGATGCTGTACCCGGGGCAGATGGGGTCGCGGCCGCCGAAGGGCGGCGGGAAGCCGAAGAAGGCGTGGCGGGACCCGTCGCACACGAACGTGTTCTACTGGGGCGGCAAACTGCTGACCTGCCACGAGTACGCGCTGCCGCACGCCCTCCACCCGGGCTCCCTCGAAACCGTCGGCCGCGACGGCTTGAACGGGACCCTCGACCTCCGCACACTTTCCGACCCAAGGCCGTCCGGCGGTTATTTCCGCCCTCTCTGGACAGATCCACTGGCGGTTGCAAGAGAGGGAGAGAGAGTGCCTGCTCACAACTAAAAAAATAAGTGTTCTCAACATGCGAGTTTCTCTATTTTGTACTACTAGAAGCAGGCGGCTGCCAGCAAGCATTCTGAAATCTGAAACTTTCCTTCGTGTGTAACCATCCGATATTATAAGCTTTCGTGTCTAGTTCAAGTTCACGACCAGGTGACTAAAACGGAACCAGAAAGGAAGGAAGGCAAACTAAGTATGACAACACGAAAAGCGATTCGCGGTCCGACGGAGGACGAAGTCAGGCGGCTTCTGCCCGCGTGCGCCCGGGGCTGGGAGAACCAAGAAGAAGAGTTCGAGTTTTGGTTCGCAGCCGACGAAGCCGGCGCTGCTACGGGTGCAGCCAAGGGCTGGATCGAGGGCAAACTGCCCGATGGACTCAAAGGCACGTTCTTGAGAAACGGCCCCGGGGTGACCGAAGTGTACGGCACCCCGCTGAAGCACCCGATCGACGGGGACGGGATGGTCTGCGCTTTGTCGTTTTCGAACGGCGGCGTGCACTTTCGGTCTCGGTACGTGCGGAGCCGGTCGCACGAGGACGAGAAGCGGGCCCGGAGGATGCTGTACCCGGGGCAGATGGGGTCGCGGCCGCCGAAGGGCGGCGGGAAGCCGAAGAAGGCGTGGCGGGACCCGTCGCACACGAACGTGTTCTACTGGGGCGGCAAACTGCTGACCTGCCACGAGTACGCGCTGCCGCACGCCCTCCACCCGGGCTCCCTCGAAACCGTCGGCCGCGACGACTTAAACGGGACCCTCGACCTCCGCACGCTCTCCGCCCACTTCCGCTACGATCCCGCGCAAGACCTTCTGGCCGTCGTTTCCTTCCGCCCCGGCGTCGACGCCTTCAAGCTCGCCCCGCAGGTCCGCCTCCTCGAATACGACCGAGCGTGGAACCTCGTCCGGAAAACGCCGATCTCCCTCCCAGGGCTCAACTACGCGCACGACTTCCTCATGACCCCGAACTACTACATCCTGCACATGACGCCCTTCGTCAACGTCTCCGCCGACGCCACCCGCGCCATTTTGGAGGGAAAATCGTCGCCCGGGGAGTCTATGCGATGGCACCCCAGCTGCCCGTCGAAAATGGTGGTCGTCGCCCGGGGGAAAGGGAGGGGGGTCCAGAAGGAGGCGAGGGTGTGGCAGTTCGAGACGGAGCCGTGCCATATCTACCACTTCGGGACCGCGTTTGAGTCCGAGGACGGGGAGAAGCTGTCGTTCAACGCGTGCTGCAACCCGGAGAATTTTACCATGGACTGGCAGTATCGCGTGTTCCTGGCGAACACGGGCGACGCTCCGGGTGTGATGCACCAGTACGACATCGACCTGCCGGGGGGCACCTGCAAGCGGACGGTCGTCCCGGGGCTGGCGGAGACCTCGTGCGAGTTTCCTTCGGTGAATCCGTTCCGGCACTGCGTCAAAGGCGGCGAGCCGGGAGCAGGCAGCCGCCTGAAGGCGACGCGGGACGCGCCTCGGTTCTTCTACTTGATGGCCGGGGCTGAAGGCGTGGCGCTGCCGTTCTCTGACGTCGTGAAGCACGACTTGCACACGAACCAGAACACACGCTGGCACTCCAACGGGGTCGTCGGCGAGCCTTGCTTCATCCCGCGGCTGGGCGAGGCGAGTGCTGCCTACGGGGCTGAGGACGACGGCTGGCTCATCGTGCAAGTGTACGTCCCGTTCGAGCACCGAACCGAGTACGTCATCCTCGACGCGCAGTGCGTCGAGAAGGGTCCCGTCTGCCGGCTGAAGCTGGCCATGCACATCCCGATCTCCTTCCACGGCACGTTCACGCACAACGTCTTCACCCACCCCGAACCCGTCGTGTCGAAGTTGTAAGATTTTCATGCTTCAACAGATGGGCCGAAGGCCATCCTTTCCATTGGGTACTCCAAACTCATTGCACGATTTCATGCCACACTGGCTGAGCCAGAGGCTCATCCCTACTTACGGCCTTCACATTCATCCAGGCGAGTGCAGTGGACGACGCTGGCTCATCGTGCAAGGGGACGTCCCCTTCGAGCACCGAACCGAGTACGTCATCCTCGACGCGCAGTGCGTCGAGAAGGGCCCCGTCTGCCGGCTGAAGCTGGCCATGCACATCCCGATCTCCTTCCACGGCACGTTCACGCACAACGTCTTCACCCACCCCGAACCCGTCGTGTCGAAGTTGTAAGATTTTCATGCTTCAACAGATGGGCCGAAGGCCATCCTTTCCATTGGGTACTCCAAACTCATTGCACGATTTCATGCCACACTGGCTGAGCCAGAGGCTCATCCCTACTTACGGCCTTCACATTCATCCAGGCGAGTGCAGTGGACGACGGCTGGCTCATCGTGCAAGGGTACGTCCCCTTCGAGCACCGAACCGTGTACGTCATCCTCGACGCGCAGTGCGTCGAGAAGGGCCCCGTCTGCCGGCTGAAGCTGGCCATGCACATCCCGATCTCCTTCCACGGCCTTGCACGATGAGCCAGCCGTCGTCCACTGCACTCGCCTGGATGAATGTGAAGGCCGTAAGTAGGGATGAGCCTCTGGCTCAGCCAGAGTGGCATGAAATCGTACAACTTCAACACAATGAGTTTGGAGTACCCAATGGAAAGGATGGCCTTCGGCCCATCTGTTGAAGCATGAAAATCTTACAACTTCGACACGACGGGTTCGGGGTGGGTGAAGACGTTGTGCGTGAACGTGCCGGGTACGTCCCCTTCGAGCACCGAACGGTGTACGGCATCCTCGACGCGCAGTGCGTCGAGAAGGGCCCCGTCTGCCGGCTGAAGCTGGCCATGCACATCCCGATCTCCTTCCACGGCACGTTCACGCACAACGTCTTCACCCACCCCGAACCCATCGTGTCGAAGTTGTAAGATCTTCATGCTTCAACAGATGGGCCGAAGGTCATCCTTTCCATTGGGTACTCCAAACTCATTGTGTCGAAGTTGTACAATTTCATGCCACACTGGCTGAGCCAGAGGCTCATCCCTACTTACGGCCTTCACATTCATCCAGGCGAGTGCAGTGGACGACAGCTGGCTCATCGTGCAAGGGTACGTCCCCTTCGAGCACCGAACCGTCCTCGACGCGCAGTGCGCCGAGAAGAGCCTCCGTCTGCCAGCTGAAGCTGGGCATGCACATCCGGGTCTTCACTCACCCCGAACCCATCGTGTCGAAGTCGTAATATTTCTTATGCTTAAATGGATGGGCCAAAGGCCCATCCTTTCCATCAGTTCCCAAGGTCCGAACTCATCGTGCCGAAGTAGTAATATTTTAATGCCACACTCCTCCCATCGGATACCTATGGTCCATCTGAGAATGTCTCCTGCCTCGGGAGACACGTTTTAGGGGCGGGAGACACTCTGAAACGACGGGAGACACGTTTAAAAGCCAGGAGACATTTCCAAAGCAAATTGATTTGCCCAAACCAGCCCAAGTACCCTGTACGTTTAGATGCCTCAAGGATTCCCTCGATGAATCGGGAGACACTCACAAGGCAAATGTCTCCCACCTGCAACAAGTGTCTCCCACCGACTGAGAATGTCTCCCACCATCTCAGAATGTCTCCTGCCTCGGGAGACATGTTTTAGGGGCGGGAGACACTCTGAAACGACGGGAGACACGTTTAACATGCAGAGTTAACTGGTTGGCTCGTCGTGCATGTGCACGTGCTGTTCGGGTACCGACCGAATTGTTCTCGACACTCAAATCGTCGAGAAGGGCCCCATCTGTGAAGCTGGGCATGCGTTTATCCCGATCACCTCTCCCCGCAGAACCCACCGTGTCGAAGTTGAGATCTCGTGCCTCAATCGACGAGCCAATCGAGAGGCGCGTCCCTTCCATTGAATACCCATGGTCTTCACAATCAATCTCAGCAAAGGTTAGGCGAGTTGAGCGCTGCCTACGGGGAAGAGGATGGCGGGGCTGGCTCATCGTGCAAGTGCACGTCTTGTTTGAGCACCGAACCGAGTACGTTATTCTCGACACCAAATCGTTGAGAAGGGCTCCGTCGGCCGGCGTTCCGCCAATCAACACAGATTCATCTGCAAAACCCACGACACCGCGAAAACGTTTAACCCTATTCCGGTAAAATCGGGGTGCCTTTTCCTCTGGTGCTTAGCATGTGCGCCGGGGGCACCAAAACGTTCCGAACCATATGGAATGCAACGATCCGTGACGTATCTTTCCATTGCCGCTCTCGGAGGCCAAAAAGTCGGCGCCTATATGACGGTTGAGGCAATTGCCTCAAGGAAAAGGGGGGTCGAAAAATAACACCTGTGTTATTCTTCGATTTGTCGAATACTAAAAAAAGATTTCGGGTAACCGAACAGTAGCAGGATCAAATAGTGGTAGTGTTTTTGTGTCTAACAAATGCAGTTTGTCAAGAGCAAAAACAGATCGATGGCAGCGTACTATCCGCACTCCCGTTAGATGAACAAAACAGGTTTGAAGGAAGTGCGCACAAACGAAGACGTGTGTCAAATATCTGTTATTATTCGACCCCCCCTTTATCAGTTTCACAAAAAACCCAGAATTAAGCTGTAGGTGCCCCGTCGGAAAAGGGTTAAACAGACAACAGCGAACCAAATTAAGCGTAAGGAAAAACGTCGGGCTTGCGGCGCACCCACGCGCCTTGCAAGCGCTCGACAGTTTAATGTGCCCACCAGTGGAAACGCGTACCCCGAGCGTGCCGTGCTTGTTCTTCTTTGTTTTTTTAACAGTACATTCGTACTGACCGGGGACATTTCCGGGAACACCGGTTGCACACGAAAGAAAAAACGAAGCCAACGAGAGAAAACCAGAGGTGCTCATACCCTGTCACGCGAAACATCCATCCAGTGGTAGCATCACGGCACTGTCCGATCGAACGACCGTAGATACCAGGGACTAGAAACGGGAGTTCCTCTCGCA
The DNA here is from genome assembly GCA_030068145.1 of Diplonema papillatum. NCBI lineage: Eukaryota > Euglenozoa > Diplonemea > Diplonemida > Diplonemidae > Diplonema > Diplonema papillatum. The sequence continues at coordinate 119,453 of JAPJBO010000711.1, forward strand.
CGACCCCGTGAATGCGCTGACCCACTGGGCCCTCTGTGCATGTGTGAAATACGGGTCACCGTAACCGTCCGCACTTCCTCGGGTGTAAACTGCTGGTACGAATCCGTCGTTTCGTACACAGCTACTTAGTACCCAGCTGCTCATCGCTGCTGCGCGCTATCGCAGCTACGTACTGTCAAGTGATTACCTGCACCTCCATGCGTTGCTAGTATGCCTCCCTGTTAGCAGGAGGTCCGTCTTGAGAAGACAAGAAACTCTTGCCTTATCATTTTCATCACCGTTTGGTCAGTTGATGCTGATCTTCCGTTTACTTCGTTTTTTTAAGTGCAAGTTCCGGAAGTGTCCCTATTTTCTTCCGTTCCGTAAACCGGCAAGCCCCGGCCCCTAACTCAAAAATCCCCGTAATTCCTTATTTGCAGCGCTCCGCGCGAGTAAGGATTATATATATATATATATATGGGTCGCCCATCCAGTCAGCCCGCGCTGGTATCGTCAACCAAAACGAACGGCGCTCTGCCTTCGTACAACAAAATAAAGAAACACCAATTGCCCCGCTCGACTCATTTGTTACGAGTGGTACCCCCGAAAACCGAAGCAACGAAGTACGCAAGAGCTCTCCGCACAAACTACGCAGAAGTGTGATGGACCTTTCTTCGGAGGGGCTCACGCACTCAAAGATCGACTTATACGCACAAACTACACTCTCATCTCCTCCGTGCTCGGCTGGCCGCAGGTGTCCCGCTTTTCTCCCAGCCGCACCAGTTCCTCG